>JAOSBK010000206.1:50436221-50447255 GCA_027568895.1 Erythroxylum shatona
AGAAGATGAGAGTCGTGAGTATGGAGTGAATAGAAGAAAACCAAAGATGAAAGAGACGTCTCAAATTTTGTTATATAACGCTATTTTGTCTACCCGAAGAAGCTGAAATTTTGGGCTTTTCTGAAAAGCTCCAAATTTTAGCTTCTAAAAAAGTTGTATTTTGGATTTTAAAAAAGTTATTTCTACTTCAAAAGCACTTTTGAAATTTTCAGCCAAACACTTATTCTTTTCCTTAAAATAGCTTTTGCGGTAGAAAAAAGTACTTTTTGGACTTCCAAAAGCTGAAACAAACAGGTGCTTAATGTAGCTATGTTTTTGTATATTTTATTGAAAAATATGTTTTTACATATACATAGTCATTGATCACACGAGAGAGCCAACAAAATAGTATGAAATTACATTGATCAAGTGGCTTTTATGGAAAGGAAAGAACGGACAGTCGTCAAGGTTTTGGTGAGAAAAATGAAGATAACTTCACCGGCAAGAATACACCGGGAGTAAATAACGAACTCTCTATAAAGTTTACCAAAGATTAATAACAAAAGCACTCTTCAATTTTAACCAACAAATCAATACGAAAATAAAAAACTTAATAATAAAACAAACACTAAGATTTACGTAGAAAACCCTCCAATGTAGAGGGAAAAATTTCGGGTCAAACCATTCGGACTGCTTCACCCTAGAACGTCTTCAATAACTTGGACATTTTGAGCATGCAACGAACCTTCTCCTTAATTGTTATTTTCATACTCTCAATAACACCATAATGTTGTGGAGTACCAGGTTCAGTCTATTCATGTCTAATGTCGTATGAGGTACAATAATCTTCAAACATCTTGGAAGTATACTCACCTCCATTATCTATTTGCAAAAACTTCAGCTTTCTCCCAGCTTCTCTTTCTACCATGACATGAAACTTCTATCGAGATGACAAAAGGGCCCATGCCCAGCCCAAAGTCAATAGACCAAGCCCAGTTGACCGTGCCTCGGGCCTAATTTTCTTGAAAACTTTGAACCTTGGGCTGAGTTCATGCTCAGGTCTAGCCTGAGTTTTATAACAAAATTACATAATTTTACAATTTTAATTTTTAAAATAATTAGGCCAGGCTAAGTTGGGCTTGAGCTCCGGCCTACAATCTAGGGCTTAGAAGGGTCTGGGCTCAGCCCGACCTATTGTCATCCCTAAACTTCTGAAAAGTTTCAAAAACTTGACTATTTGCTTTCAACATGTATACTCAAGTATTCCTCGAAACATCATCAATAAATGTAACAGAATATCTGTTACTTCCTAATGACTCTTCCTCAACTAAGTCATAAACATCTGAATGCATCAGCTCAAATGTCTCCAACTTTTTTATAAATCTTCTTTTGAAAGAGATTATATGCTGCTTTCCTTCAAATAATGATCACAAGAATTAAGTGGTAGGGTGTTTTTTACGGGGAATAAAGGATTTACCAACCAACAACTTTAATCTCTTCTCACTTATATGTCACAATTGTTGATGCCACAAATTTAAAGAGGTTTTCTTTTCAACTATGTATACTTCTCCACCAACACAAAACTTTAACCATGTCTTATACAATATGCAATATAAGTCTTCTCGAGCTATTATAATTGCTCCCTTAAACAGTTTTCATTTCTTATTGCTAAAAGCGTGCTTGAATTCTTCTTGATTTAACATATTTGCCGATAATAAATTTAATCATAAATTGAGGATGTGTTGAACATCTGTCAAGGTTAACAAGCATCCGATGTTTATTTGAAATCTGATATCACTCATACCAACATTTTTGGCAAACTTTGAATTTCCATCTTTACACATCCAAATTCTTTACTTTTGTAGTTTAAGAAATACTCCACTTTTAAAACACAATGATACGAAGCTCTCATATCAATCAACCACTAAGAACTAGAATCACTGACATTGAGACATACACTTGTCACACAAACTAGGGACACGTCATCATCTGTGCTTGTAGCAGTTGCGACTATATTCGCACCATCATTCTAATGTTCTTTTTTTTTTCTGATCTCTCTTCCACTTGTAGCAGAACCACTTAATTTATCCTGGCTTATCGCAATAATGGCATGACTTCATCTCTTTGTCTCCTTTAGACTTTGATCAATTCTTAAATTTTCCACCCCCTTCGAGACCTCTACTCTTACTTCTTCCCTGTTTTTTCCACAAAAGCCTGCACGTTGTCAACTCTCATCTCTTTTTTTCAATTCTTCATTGAACATACTCTCTTTGATTATATCAAAAAAGAGCACACCTTCAAGAGCTGAATTGTTAATTGTCACCACCAGTGTCTCTGAGCTATCTAGCAGCAAGCTGAATACGAATAAAAATTGAAGCTCATCATTAAGAATGATTTTCATTGTAATAAACTTATTAATTATATCATAAAAATCACTCAGATGCTCCGATATAGATTTTCCAACTTTTAGCTTCAATTTTACTAGCTTTTAATCACAGAGGCCTTATTATGGGCAGTCTTTCTTTCATAAAGACCTTCTAAAAGGATCCTTTTCTTAAAACACATGGTTGCATATACTATTATCAATCCATTATCAAATAGTACCTAGATTTTTTCACTTTATCTTTTTCTACTCTCTATTTGACATCTTCTCAGGTTTTGAAAGAACACCATCTTTTACACCTTTGTCCACACTAATAGAATCAAAGAGATCCTAGTAGTATAGAACGTCCTCCATTATGAGCCTCTAAATAGGGTAATTTGTTGTCATCAACTTGACCGTAAAATTATTTCCACCTTCCATCACGATAACTTTAATACCACTTGTTAAGAGTCAATAATACAACTCTCTAAAAAGTCAACCAAAGATTAACAACAAAAACAATATTCAACTTTAAGTAGCAAATCAGTTTGAGAATAAGAAACTTAGTAATAAAATAAACACCGAGATTTACATGAAAAACCCTCTAATATACAGACTAAACTGACAAACAAATCCACTAAATTCAAACAAGAATTTACAAAGTTTAATATCAAGCAATTGACCAATGCTTGAAACAATATCTTACCCCAGAACTACAAGTTGTCTCATCAAGTTTCAATTTTGAAACTAAAGATGATATTTCAATTAACAAACTTTCAAATCTAAAAAACAATAAAAAAAAAGGATGAGAATACTTTTTTACTTGCTTTCTCTCTATTTTTCATCACTTTTTTTGTATGTTTTGGCCACACATTATCATTAAACCTATATCCTTTTCTCTTTTATGTTTTGAAATAAATTTTGTTGTACCATAAATAGTCACATACATGACCGTGTAAGTGATCGTGTCTCTTTTACCATTGCCTAAGTCGTAGATATACACGGTTATAGAGAATTATACGGTTGTTACAGACAATCGTGTATGTCATAAACTCAGGCGTATACATGACTATGTATGTCTTCACCTTTCATGTCTTTTAGCACACGATTCTAGAGAATTACACGGTTAATTCACATGGTGGTGTAAGTAGAGGACATGGGCTAAGTAAAGGACACGGGCGTATAATACCCTACACAGTTGTGTCTGTCCAGAAAAGTTGTATCTAACCGTCATCCATCTTGTCTTCACTCATACATCATCCCTATAATTCATAAAAGGGTCTAATAATCACAAAAAGTCTCAAAATACGGTTGTACACTCAACTTAATAAGTAATCTATGAGAATAAATATGGAGTGAGGGCTATTTATATATTTTCAATTTATGGTAAAATGATATAAAGATATTTCTGTTTCTTTCTGTGCACGTATGGATTTTGTTCTTCATACAAACAAACACACTGAGCTTTAAGTTAGAAAATGCTCCAAAACGATGCTGGGCAATTTAATTATACAGCCCCCAGCTAAATAAGATTGCTTCAAGGTATGGAGGACTGTTAGCTAAAATCTTCATCCTCTCAAAGTGCCTCAACTGTTAAGTAACCATTTCACCACAATAGCTTAAGTTGCTGTGTGAGACCAACTTAATTGGTTTTATATATTCTCTAGCACACCCCCTCAAGTGAAAGTCCTTTGGGCTTGAAACTTGCACAAGCCTACTTTACCTTGTGCTTAATTTAATTAGAATAGGTAAGTGGTAGGATTGGAACTCATGACTATTTGGTTATAGAGGCTCTGATACCATATTAAGCGATCATTTCATCACAATAGCTTAAGTAATCATTTCACCACAATAGCTTAAGCTGTTATGTGAGGCCAACTCAAATTGATTTTATATATTCTCTAACATCAACAACCACGTTCATATCTACACAACCAGGAAAAGAGAAACGAAGGTGACACGAGAGGACGATATATGGCGAACCCCACTCCATTATCAAGATTCCTTCGGACCTTTCATCGAAAGGCGTGTGCTCCTCTCATGCCTTGGTAGGTCCCCAACCAATCTTTGTGGTCCACGTACCTCCGTGCCCTTCTACTTCTACATACCAAAGTCTAGCTGGCCTTCTCTCCCTTTCTATATATACGAGAGCCTTCAATTATATCGTACACACACAAACCAAACAGCATCCTTTTAGGAGAACTTTCATTTCAGCTTCCGGTTAACAATCACCATGTCGGACACCTGCGGCAACTGCGATTGCACTGACAAGAGCCAGTGCGTGTAAGTACTTTCTCTTTAATTCAATGGGTTCTACGTATAATAGTAAGGCCTTCATTTCATATTTTTCTCCTTTGTGGTGTTATGCTACTTGTAGTTTGCTAACCAGCTGCTTGCCATGCATGATTCGTTGCATCTAGCTACCGGGCTTCAATAAAGGGGAGAATATAATTAATATATATAAATATAAAGTTGCAGAAAATAAGTTCAAATCTGCATATTGATGAAGAAACTATCTAATTTAGAAGTTCAATTGATATATAGTGGAATGTATTAATAGTTTATTTTTCACTTATCAAGTTTGATGTTTAAGATCGCGGGGTGCATATAACTACTCTCTTTATAAATTGTTAAATTCTTATTACGAAATCATCAACTTTGTAATTCTGCAGGAAGAAAGGAAACAACTACAGCGGTGACATAGTGGTGACAGAGAAGAGGTGAATTCTGCAACTTAATTGATACCTACTCTACCTAGCCCTTAATTTCATCCCCCCCAAAAACACTTCCACGTTTATATACATACATGGTAGCTACTAGTGATCAGTAAATAAATTTATTCAGTTCCATGTTGAGCTAAATTAGCTATCATCAGACCTGTAAACGATTAACAAGTGTTAACTGATGCAAATCCTATTGTTGACACGTAGTAAAGACTGTGGGTGTCACATATCTTTAACTAAATTATATCTCCAATCTGTGGTTTTTTGATCAAACCAAAAATAATAAAGTAAAATCATGTCCTATATATTGATTAACTTAGCGTCTTAACCCTCTATATTTATTGGAGGCATATTCTTAAATACGTAAATGCATACTTGTATGAACAATTTCACCTTTTTAATGAGAAAGAAATGTCCTTGACTATGATGGATACAGCGCCGTCTTTAATGTTGTGATGGAAGCTCAAGCAGCTGAGCACGATGGCAACTGCAAGTGCGGCCCTGCCTGCGCTTGTGTGAACTGCACATGCAATCACTGAGCTGGAAATTTGGAAGTTATTACTAATCATTAAATAATGTGGAAGTGTTTGGAATAATTCGTGTTCTCTTGTCGTTGCACCGTGTAATGTAATGTGTGCGTGTTCTGCACGTTTGTGTTCCCTTCATTGCTGTGTAACGGCCATTTCTATGGCCTTGTGTTGTTAAATGGATTAATATTTAGTATACTCCCTGCTGCTATCTTCAGTTGTTTCTTATAAACTACGAGTTTTGTTTTGGTTCTCCATCACCATACAAGGATCCCAAGGGGATGGAAATTTATCTTGTATAATGCTATTGTTATATCCAAATTGCAAAGCATGCTTCAACTAGTCTGAAGACATAAAATGATGGGAGGATAAAGATAATCAGGTATCTGTTTGACATTGAGAAGACAAGACATTCATGGGATACAATAATTAGTAGTTGCATGGCATACAATCTGAACATAAATATTGCAACCTAACAATATAAAGTGATAAGAGTCCATGACACCTACTAACATATAAAAGGAAGGTATTTGCACATCCATCCAACTAATTTAGCCATGGATAATGAACAGAGTTTCAAAATGTGATAATCCATCTAGTCTGATATTCTAGAGGTTAACTGTGTTAATAACAAGTTCATAATTCAAGCAATGTAAAATACATTAACTAGCCTGTAAAAGGTGCCCTTTATTGCTTTATTTATCAAAAATGCTAAATTTTATGAGTTAGAAACCGGGGATCAGGCCTCAATATATATCAACTCAACAATACCCACCCATCTTAAACATTAAAGCCTTCAGCACGAAGGCATCGACGGTGAGCTTCTATCCATTTTGCACAAGCAGTTTCACCATGTTCCACAATGCATTCGTCTCGCAGCTTCTTTGTTTCAGGACAAGCACAACAAATCTTCTTTCTTGGCTTTGAATCTGGAGCTGGAGTAGCTACTACTGTTCCCTGGTGGTTTTCTGATGCATCACGCAAAAGCAGCCCACCCATTTGCAAAATCTACAAACATAAAAGTTACTAAAAGAAAACAAAACAAAAGACACATGTTAAGTTACAAACAAAACCTAGGCAGCCTAGAAACTGTCCTCCCAAAAGAGTCCATCAAGTTCCAAACTTAATCCTCAACATAATTTTTAAATTGAAAAGTAGGCGCAGAACACAGAAACAAGTAGCTAATCCAGGTAAATGATCGTTACAGAATGGTTGCACTCTTTCAGAACCACTCAAAAATTTCAATTAATCCCCAACACTGTCCTCCACAAAAGAATCCATCAAGTTACAAATGTACTCTTCATCATAATTTCAAGTGAGTAGGCACAGAACACAGAAACAAGATGCTAATCCAGGTCAATGATCTAGAATGGTTTTACTCTTTCAGTACCAATAAAAAATTTCAAGTAATCCCCATCCCCAAAAGAGTCCATCAAGTTCCTAAACATACTCATCATCATAATTTTTAAGATAAAAATAGGCACAGAACATAGGAACAAGTAGCTAATCCAGGTTAATGATCGATACAGAATGGTTGTACTCTTTCCATACCGATTAAATTTTTCAAGTAACCAACAATTTTTAGTTGCTATTTCCTATTTATAACTTAAAGGCAGTTAAAATCTCATGATTTACATCAGTTGCATATTTGAAACTGAGAGAACAGGAACAGAGACGGACTTTTTTTTTTCATTTTATTGAAAACCTTTGTGCCTATCATCAAAACCTGTGTAACAATTACAGGTGTCAATTGTAACCAAGAAAGCAAAGATGTTCAATAATTGATTGGCAGGAATAATTAGTCAGTGGAATATGGCGGGAGGGTTTTGTGACGATAAAATAGACCAGATTTTGTTTAGGAATTTAATCAAAAAGGTTATATACAACTAATACTTTGAACGGCAAACAAATGTTTATAAATTAATCTCCTCTAGTCAAACTAAGTACACAGAACAAAAAAAAAGGGCAATGAACTAGCAATTTCAAGCTAAACAAAGAAAAATTCAAGCTACCAAAACCACTTACTTTCATCAATTAAAGACATAACATTTTGTCATCGTCAAGAGCCACAAGTATAAAATACAAACAAGCATTAATTCGACGAGTTGTGTTTGGTAAGGTCTTATTTGGTGCATACACAGCATCTGGCAACTCCAATTACTGGGAAATGGATACCCAAAAATCATTATAAGCACTCACCAAGAAACAACTTCAAAATTTTCAACCTAAAGAATACGAACAACCATGAGCCGCAATAGCGAGGCCAATCATAAAATACAATCAAACATAAAACCAGACCATCATAAGATTATTCTTGTTCACTTGATTGGTTAATCGTAATTCAATTAATCAGGTGAAACACAATCCACCGCAACAATCACATTAAAGAATCAATTAAACCAAGGACATCACCCACAGAGAAAGAGATGACAACCAAAATAAAATCATATACCTCCGTTTGTGGTGCAAGGACAACACGAGCTTAACGAATTCGACGATAATATAGAATATCGCTTGAAAAACACCGTAGACAGAGAAACGGTTGCTTGAAAAGGTGCAGATTTGTTGAGAAAGGAGCTGGAAATTTAGATTTAGGGTTTAAGCCTTTGATTAGGCACCAAAATTGAAACACCACAAAAACACCCAAACGAAACCACTGCATTAGTCTGCGTTTAAGGGAAGTAATGCAATCGCAGTGAGCCGGACATGGACCCAAGGTCCGATCGGGCAATGATTTTATGTCAACGGGCATGGTCAGCTTTTCAAGCAGTCAGAAAATCCCTTAGATATTTGCGTTTTGCAAAGAAACATTGCCAGAAATATAAGATGCCAACCCCTCACCTTAAATTTGTTTCTTTTTTTGGGTGATTTCTTAATAAGAATAAAAACAACCGAACTTTTATCTTAAAATCTTAAGGATGATCTCAGTATATAACTATCATATTAAAATTTTTAAGTTCAATCACCAATTCAATTTGTCTGAAATGTCACTATCTTCTCAAAATAATTTTGTTTTCCAACGCATATTATATTGAACCAAGCACAGACATTAGGTATTTTGCAGCTCACAAAACCTGAATCTACGCTATATTTTGCAACCATTCATCCCTAGTCTACTTCGACACCCTCACAGAAATTTCATCAAACACTTAACGTGCATACATGTTAAACTGTTCAATTCCTCAGCAAAATCACAACCAGTCAACCACAAGTCCACAACTCCAATGTCCAGTCCACATTCCTCTCCTAACAATCATACAAGTTTAAATGTTCATGAATAATACGACAAAACCAACCTTACTAAGCAGACGCTGGCCGGTGCGCGGCTGGTGACTTGTAGCGGGACTGGTGGTCAGACAGATAGAGACGCGGCGCAAGAGTGACGGACAGTGAGGGTAATTGGGTGAATGGTGAGTGTCTGAGAGAGAGAGGTAAGAGGTTACAGACGCTAGAGTGAGATTGACGAAGAGGGAGGGCGAAAACAATACATTGAATCCGGTAAAACGATGCTTTTTTGGGGAGAGGAAAAAAACGAAAAAGACGACGTCGTTTTGAAGATCGGGGTAGTTGTTTTGTAGCTTGACCCGACCCAAGTTGAACTTTTAAATTGGATGGATTCAATTTTATGAATTCATTTTTAATATTTTATACAAAACTTAAATAAGTTATCGAAATTTTGATATTAATGCCAAATGTTCATTTAAAATTTTTATTTAAATGAAATTTAGTTCATAATAATATAAGAATCAATAAAATTTTGTGAAGATTTATTTGCTAAATTTAATATATTTAGAAATTTATTATTAAGTTTTAATACGTTAAAATTTAATTTTGTGAGTGTTTAATAAAAATCTAATATTAATATTAAAACATTAAGAATTTTTTATTAAATTCAGAACGTTAAATATTCATTTATATCAGTTTTTTTAAATCATGTTGCATCTGGCTTTCTTGCACTTAAATAAGTAACCATATAACAATTTTTAATGGAAAAAAAGGATAAGTAAATTCTAAAACTAAAACAAGAAGCAAGAAGTGATACAGAACAATTCTAAATATGTACTTTTATATCAAACAAGATAAGATGGGGCTTATGGCCACCCTGATACTCGGTTTTACTCTTTAAATTTTCTGTACAAGATTTGGTATTGTTTGTAACAGTTCTAATGTTGGACATGGCATATAAATTGAACATTTTCAAATGCAGATACATGAGCATCCCTTCGCGATGCATGAACAAAGGCTAGTACAAATCCAGATGATATTCCAAAACATTTGTATTGACAGCAAAGAGCAGCTTGACATCAGAGCACACCTGCACATCTCAACCAGAAATTCCAAAACTGATGGCTTGCTAGATTTCCTGCATCATTCAAGGAAGCTTCAAAATCCTTCATTTTGCAGGCTGTCACCAAAAGAAAGATGTGCGAACTAGCAACTAAGATCCTGTGTGAGATTGTACATGTTTTGTCAGCTTTTCTTTTTAAGCATTTCGTTTGTTACTGATATTTTTGGTTAGTGCATTGATATTTCGTCTGAATTTTTTCATTCTAAAGCTTAGCTATGGGTCTAGAGGACACAAGATTCATTATTCTGGGCCGTTAGGTCTTCAGGGAATATGGATCACATGCTGAAAGATCATGACCAACATATCCAAGAATGCACGGCTTGACCAACTGAAAGTTGGAGGATTTGGAGCTGAAGGAAATCAAATCGGATCAAGTAGAATGATACTGAGAGTAAGAAGTTGGATGTGGTTTTTTCTATATGTGGGTTGTCCGTAGAAAGATAGTTTTAGTGATCTTTTTGTAAAACATTTACGGATTGACGTTATTTACATCGTACTTGTATGTATAATTGCTTATTTTGAAAGGTGTTGATTCCCTCTCTTCTTCTTTCTATGCAGATAATTATTTAGATTCCATTCATAAGTTTTATAAGTTTTGCTAAAACTTATATACTCATTTACCAACCATCATGTTGGTTCACTAACCATTACGATGCTTTAGTTTTGAAAGAGAGAGGGAAAGGATCTTTGACTCATTTGAGTTCCATCATTTAATATCCAATAATCATTATCTTGGATGCTTTTAATTGGACTCAAACTATAAGTCACATGGGACATTAAATAATCTAATAATCTCTCACTTGGCCCATGTTACGACTTAGTAATTCAACAATAAAATTTTAAGTGCACACAATAAATGGAATCAATCAAGTCATTCTTAATTGAAGTAAGTTGATAGGATCATGGCGGTCACAAGTTATAGAACATGATTCCTTCCATGTATCACATAATCAACTCAACTCAACAAATTTTAAGTGGGTAATTCTATAATTGATATCGCATAAATAATAATTATTGCATACAACATAATATGGATAACCAATAAGTGAGCAAAAACATATGACTGTAATTGAATTCACAAGTGTCATAACAATT
>JAOSBK010000206.1:50447355-50472507 GCA_027568895.1 Erythroxylum shatona
GAGGTTGATGTACCAAGTTAGCAAAAGAGAGATTAGTTAAAGCTTATAACGAGGAGCTCAACGGGACGCAACAGTAGCCGAACTTGTCAGGACCTCGAGAAATCAAAGGCAATGTGTGATGTGTCAGAAACCCAACACAGGTGCAGGTACATTTAATGACTGCAGGGCATGTAGCCCTGCGTTATCGCCCTTTCCCACGCCTACATTAAAAATCGCCGATTTTGAAGTTTAGGATGGAATGTAAAATATTAAACAACTCTAAACTATATTATATTATAAACTCTTTAATCAAATAATATTTTACTACATTACGAACTTTTTCATCCCTCGTAAACAACAATTTTCTAATATTATATCTATTTACGTTCCATTTTATTATAAATCAATTTATTCGTTTCTATTACATTTCATTCCATTAAAAATTTAGGTGCAACCAAATATAACCTTAATGTTTTCTTTGTAAGTTTTGTTGCCAAAATTAAGGAACAATTATGCGAACATCCTCGACATGTTTGCTTCACTTGTAATCTTCTACTTTAACTTTTTAAAATTTTCTTTGCTAATTTTAAATTCTGTTTTCAAATCAAAGCTTTTCAAATCAAAACTTCCAAAAAAAACTCTTTTCAAATCATTTACGATGTAATCCAGTTTTTAAATTAAAAAAAAAAGTTTAAAGTCATCAGCCTCTATTTGGTTTGTCGATTAAATAAACTATCATTGGCACTAAATATAACTTGTACGATAAGAAAAAAATAAGTAGTAATTATTAATTAAGAGCAAGAATCATTAGTTAATTTTTTTATATTTTAAACGTACAAATTATTAAAAAAGAAATCAATCACCTTAATTATTAATATTATTACATAAAATAGAAAAATTAATGAAATACTTAATTTACTGTCATTTTAAGTTCATTAATGTATTACTAAAATAATAAATACAATATTAGTGACACATCTGATGTCTCCATAGATATGGTTTGTTTTTATCAACGATAGTTAATAGAAAAGTTCACAGCATAATTTTTCTTAATTTCAAGTTTGCTTTTAGTTTTAAAGATATATGAAGTTTTTTAAAAAAGAATAAATTATGTAAAAAGAAAAATTAGTGTCTTTTATTTCCAAAGTTGTCATTTTTAAAAAAATATAAAGTATATTCACCGCCGTGATTTGGATCTTTGCTTTTTAATTTCTTATCCCATTGAAATATAAGGCTCATGGTGAAAATTTTCAAAAATTATTGGATTCTAATAATTACAAATAATTTACTAAATTTTAAAATTTAATGAAGGGGAAAACTTTAACATGTCTAGCAAAAAGCCACAGGCTTTTGGAATTTGGTTGCATCCTGTAATCTTAAGAAATTGAAAATTAGCTTCTTTAGAATTACAAGTCTTTTGTGAGTGATGTGATCCAAAAGAACACGGAGGATCCTAAATGACAAAAGAAAAATTATGAGTTAGGTGGTTGTACAGGCATTACCTAGACAATGAGAACTTCAAAATAAAGGACTGCTTGCAGAGTGAAATTAAAGTTAAAATAGGGATGGTGAAGATGCTTGACATTAGTAATATAATTGAAGTGATCATGGGCCTCTGTATCAGTTACCAACCTTTCAGCAACTTAGATTCATACAACTTAAAGAGGGCTAAGGTTAAAACTTTGATTAGGGGGATGAGTGGTTATGTGATACAAGAAGATGCTCCATTCCTGAGACTGGTATCCCTTCTTATAACTCCTATTCCCTTAGGCCTATTGATAAAATCAAAAGCTTAAACATCCTTAATTCTATATGCATACTTGTAATAATGAAAGAGAATCCATCAACCATCTCTTGTTCAGTTGGTCATACTTGAGAGCTTTTTGGTGGAGAATACAACAAAACTGTAAACACTAATGTCAAGTCCCTGATTGGGGGAAAATCAATCAATGAGTTATTTCTCTACACCATCTTTCTTCAGGGGATCATGCTGTCTTTAAGATAGCTTTTATTTGTACCATTTACACAATTCAGAAGGAGAGGAATGCAAGATTATTCAAGAACTAACAACAGGGCATACGTGCACCTACTAGGAAGAATCTTGTTTAAATTAGAGAGCTGGTCATAACCAATAGTAAAGATTTAAAATTCTTCTCAGACCTGTGTTGTAGATGAAATATCTGAATTCTAGTTTGTATTAGCTTAGCTACAGAAGAAGCAATTTTGTTTTGTTTTTGCTTCTACGTACTTGATATTTTATTAATAGCTAGCTTTAATAAGATTATTTCAATATATTGATACTTTATTAATAGCTAGCTTTAATAAGATGATTTCAATATAAACATGCTTTTTAAGAATTTGTACATTCATCGCAAAAGATCAAATTAGATCCTAACATTTTGTAAAAATTCATTCTAACGTTTATAAGAATTTCAATATAACTTCTCTATTAGTCCTTTGTTACAAAAAGCATATCAAGTTTATTTTTGGCTGGTCCTTGCCAATTTTCTTTCAGTAGAAAACTTGGTCAATAGTTTAATTATAGAGAAAATAGAAAAAGAAAACATCGAAGTTTGACAGTAAGCAAAAGATAAACATCGTATTGAAACCTTACTTTACACCATCACTAACGTAAGTAAATTTAGTCTGGCTGAGTTTTATTTTTCAATTCCTATATTTACTTGAATCATTACTTATATAGAATAATGAGAACTACAAACTAATGGTTAAAAAATTGAATATGTTTGGCCGATTCAATTGTAAAAACTTTGAACCTTTTAACTTATTGATTTAGTTTATTTTAATAACCTTGTTATTTAAAACAATTGATTTATTAATTAATTGACTAGTTTTTATAAATTAATCAATTTTTATAATCCAGAATAAACTAGTTAATTTTTATTTAACCATTTCCTTCTTTGATGAAACTCCAATCTCTTCCCTAGGAAAACATAATCTCCTTTTTTAATTATATTTTAAGTACTTTAATTTTGTTCAATCTATATTGTATATGAGTTTTAGAACGGCTGAATACCGATCCTTAAACCTTTAGATCTATTATTTTACTGATTTAATTTCTGATTCTGTTTTTAACATTGCTAAAAATTCATATTAAACAAACACTATCAGTTGGTTCCTACGATTTCAATGTTTTTCATTTTAAAGATATCTCAAATATGCATATCTTTTTCATTTTAGTTCTTTCAAACTGCATGCTAATATATACTTCTTGTTTTTTTACTTGTATAGAACAAACTCTTTTCACTACGTTTATAACGTACATACACTAATAAATCACTAGTACTGACTTGAAAACTTGCTCCTTGCTCTTCGTACTTGTCATTAATATAATTCACTTTTACACACATTCATATTTAAAAAAAAAAGTGGTAAAGAGACTCTTCGATGAAAATGGATTGAAGAAGTCAGAGCAATATGCATGTTCCTAGAAGTGTTATTTGTGGCTAGTATATTAGCATTTATCCTCACTACTTATCAGTTTTATCTGATTAGAGTGCATTGCTTATTTGTGGTTGGTACATTAGCATTTAGCCTTCCTACTCATCTTATTAGAGGGTATTGCTTTGTTACAAGATAATGTTAAATTGTTTTCTTCTTAGTTTACATTATTATTTCTTTAAATATAAATTGGAATTCAGACAATATCACATATACTTTGAGAAATATTTTAAATTTGAATTCTATCACTAATGTTTATAAGAAAATAAATCTAAACAAAAATACTTTCATTCACAAATGACTGATAAACTTGGGTCTAACACAGGTGTTATAGGACATATACCAAAATACTGAGTATTTATAGTTTGAGACATACCAACAAATGTGAGTGTTTATACTCTTACTAATCAAGTTAATGTTCTATCATGGTAAAGTGGAAATATTTTGTAATTTGAATATAGACAATCTTATGTTGAAAGAAATTGTTGTGAAAATTTTTCACTACCTAATTGCCTATTACCAAAATTGATATAATGTGAAAATAATTTACTCTAATTTAAGAATAGAAAACACGCTAAATTTAGTCAAGTATATGAAGAAAATCTTTAAAAAAGACCAAATTTTGTTAATAAGAATAGTGAAAATAAGAAAAGTTTACAATTTTATCATCCTACAACTATTTATAATTAAAAATAACATTCTAACTTGAAGTTTACTCAAAATAAAACTCTAACATATAAATTTATTTAAAATAGAACTCTAAAATATGAATTTATTTCAAATAAAACTAGAGCAGCTCTAACCATAAATTCTTAATTGTTCTTAATATAGATTTGTGTGTTTTAACACCTCATCAGTCAACTCCACTTGAAAGGAAATTGACCTCGAGTTAAGTTAGAATATATAAGCTTACAATAAGATAAATAAAATAAAATATCATCAATATTGAATATAAGACTAATGTTAGCCATCTACAAACGCAATTGAACAATATATACATTGTCATTGATCTTTCTTGCGATCTTGAATGGTGTATATTTCTTTATCTTTAATTTATAATGTCTCTGAATAATTTTATTCTTGCTTGAGGATACCATAACCTCATCTCCAACTTCAAATACTTGAGCTCTACTATGTTGGTCAATATTAGCCTTATACTTTGCATTGGCTGTTTTATACTTCTCTTTCACCTCTACTTGAATTTTTTGTGCCTCTGTGGCTAACTTTCTAACACTTATATTAAAAGTAGTACCTTTAGGTAATTCAACAAGATGAAGAGTATGATTAGCTACCTTAGTATAATCCACAGAAAATGGAGAGGGACCAATATAACAATAGACAACATTGTTATAGGCAAATTCGACTTTGGCAATAAGAAAATCTTAATTTTTTGACTTGTCATGACATATGCATCTCCCCAAATTACTTAATAATCTATTCACTACTTTCGTTTACCCATAAGTTAATGGATAAGTGTAGTTACAATATTTAAGAATCAAACATGTCCCTTAAAATTCTCCAATAGTGACTGTAAAACTTAGTATTACAACTAGATATATTGGATTTTGGAATTTCATAAAGTCTCGCTAGTTCTCTAAAGAATAGTTTTGCCATTGAACTCACACATGCCATCTTCTTACAAGGTAGAAAATGTGGCATCTTTGAAAACTTGTCAACCATAACAAAAATAAAATCCATTCCTTTTTGTGTTCCTAGCAATCCTAACATAAAGTACGTATAAAATCCTCCCAAATATTGTTAAGATCAGGTAATGACATGCAAAAACTAGTATTAGAAGCATGCCCTTTTTAATCTCTAATCAGCTTCTCTTTTAGTGAAATATGTAAAAGGTAAAGTTGGTTACTTTTCATAAGGAACCCAGTGTGAGTATAATATTCTGATATTATTTCTTAATTAAGTATGTTTGACACACATACATGAAGTTAGCATCATCAATATATAATTCTTTTAAATGATCAAGCACATCAATTTTCAAACCTAAGGTTTTAATTATAGCCTCTCTTCTACTCAATGCATTGACTATCACATTATTTTTTCTCACCTTGTAAACAAGTTTATAAGGAAATTTATCAACAAAGGCTGACCATCTAGCATGCATTTTAGTTCTCAATTATTTGTGGTTTCCCAAATATTTCAAGACTTGATGATTGGTATAGAGAAAAAATTATAACCATATAATATTCCCTTGATATCAACACCCTCACAATATAATCAAATTATTTATCATGAGTAGCATATTTTTGTCTATCATCACTTTACTTTTTCCTAAAGTAGGTTTTTGGACTCTTTTCCTAGGAAAAAGTAGCCTTGATTCTAATTCTATTAGCATCAAAATTTACCTTAAATAATTTTTCAAAATTAGGTATGGCTAAAATAAGAGCAATACATAATTTTTGATATAATAAGAGAAAAAATTTGTTCTAATTCCTTTTCCCATTTAAATTTGTCCCTTTTCAAGAATTTGATTATAAGAGTTGCAATGATATTAAAGTTTCTAATAAACCTCTTATAGAATATTGTTAACCTGTGAAAGCTTTTAACATCTGTAACATTTTTTAGGTGTATGTCGTAATTTAATAGCTTTTATTTTATCTTCAATCACCTTAGCACCATTTTTCTCATTATATACCCAAGAAATAACAAATTTTTAGTTATAAATATGCAAATTTTCAAATTAGCATACAATTTATTATCCCTTAATGCTTCAAATACCCTTTTAAGATGCTCAATAGCTCATGAATATATTTGTTATAGATAAAGATATCACTAAAATAAACCAGAATAAATTTACCTATGAAAGGTTATAATACTTGGTTCATGATGCATATGGAAGTATTTGGTGTATTGGTCAACTTGAATGACATAACTAACCATTCATATAATACTTCCACTATCTTGAATGCAAATTTTCATTCATCCCCTAGCCTTACTGTGTGTTTGGATTTTTCTTTATTTTTTGAATAGTATATTTGATGTGAAAGTGAGGCTCTACTTGGTAATTTGAGAATTCTACTTTTAGATTTTGATTTACAGAGTTATGCCAAGAAAATGTTGATGCTTGGTTGGAGACCTGTAAGAAGATTTAGTTTTTCTATGATTTGAGTTTTTCAAGTTTTATCTTAGTTTTTCTCTATATCATGGGTTGTAGGAGTTTGGGCAATATGCTTTCACATGGTTTATGTAAGAAGGAGATAGATTAAGTTTCATTATGATTCATTAAATGCATTTTTAGGGTTTATGAATTTAATAGTCGTATGCGAATAGCTTTGATGTGAGTACTAATATGTTGGCTAGTGTTTTGACTGGTAGTAAATTGTTATCTTGGTGTGCTTATGATTTTTTCGCTGTACTTACTGATGATTTTTATACCTCTTTATTTGTTGAGATTGATCGCATTGAAGACATTATTCATTTTGGTACTGTTTTGTCCCAAGGAGGAGATATCATATTGTTTTTGGTGACTGTTCCATTCATGGGGAGATTTCAAGGTATACATATTACTATTCGTCTTGCTTTTTGACATTTTTTTGTCTCAAAGGGGAATTTTTTGAACTTGATGAACTTGTTTTTGAGCTTGATGAACTTGATGTTATATGCACTTGATGTCGTTTGAAAGTTATTTGGAACTTTCTATATATTTGTGAACTTGATTTTATATGTCCAATTATCTTCTTAATGGGGAGTTTCGATATGTGACAAATAATGCCAAAAAGGGAGAGATTGTTAAAATATGTCCTAAGCTGTCTTATTAATTAATTTTGGGCATTATTTTTAATTGGACAAAGTTAGACATCTTTAAAATTTTACTATATTAAGTTATCTATCTTATGTGGGACTCTAATGTGAAGATTAAACTCCTAATGAGAATAGGATTCAATTGGAATTAAATAACCATATCTTGACTAATATAAGATGTAACTGTTTGGTGATTTTTGGACTCTTATTTAATAGCCTATTTTGGGGATAATGGCTATCTATAGTAGCTAGATTTTTGGATATTCCATCGACTACTTTGCAACTGCATTGTTGCTGTGTTTCAGGTAAAATTTGGGATTGTTGTGTTACTGTCTTGTATTGGAAAAACTAATAAGGATATGGTGACTTGGAAATTTTGATTGATCTTTGGAAGCTGTTTTTTTGCATATTTTCTTCCAAATTGAGCAGCTGCATTTTCTGTTGATTTGGTGTGTTCTTTCTCTAGGGTTGTGTGACTTTGTGGGAATGTCTACGAGTGTGGATTACATGAAAATTTTCTAAAATACTTTGAGTTGTTGTAGCTCTTTTGTTTTGATATTTCGGTGATGAAACATTAGTGTTTTTGTTGAGTTTTCGTGGCTGCTATGAGTTAGATATCTCAATGACATTATCGAAGGTTGACAACAAAATTTTTTATAGACAACTTACCGATCCTTCGTTGAAGAAGTTGGAATTTTTTAGGGGAGTTGTTTCTCTGATCTCAAGTGTCTTTGTTTATGTCTGTTATTATTTCTAACAATTGAGTTATTTTATCTTCATTCTTTATTATCAAATACTGTTAAGAAAATCCTCTATTGAGGTTAACTTGAGATGGTTGTGTTATTTGGATTGAAATATTTTTACGGGTTGTGAGGACGAGGGATAGTATCAAGGGTAGGGTGAGTCGGCTCTATAATGACTTGAGTAAAACTATTATTGTTCCTTGATGAAAGTGATTAAGTTCGGTAAAGGTGCCGCAGATGTAGACAAGGCATATCAAACTACGTTACCAAATCTCGGATGTTGATTTATTTATTTCGCATTTAATTTTTCCCTTTTTGTTTGTGTTAGAAAGTTTATAAATTGCTGATACAATTGCTCTATATCAAGTAATCACAGATATAGTTCAATACAACTGCAGCAGAACAAGTTTTTGTGAAACTACATCCTTTCAAATTTTCAAAAGAAAATAACTATTTGGTGATAAGTGTTTCTAAAGTCAATTTTAGAAAAAATAACTACTCCACTCAACTGATCCAACATATCATCTAATCTAGGGGTAGAATAATTTTATCTAATAGTAATTTTGTTGATTATCAACATACATCCTCCTACTACCATTTTTCTTTGGCGTAAACGAAGCAAGAACAACACAGACTCATTATCTCCTTAATATATCCACTGTTAATTAATTATTCTACCTTCTCCTTTAATATTTTATTTTCTTTTAAACTCGTATAGTAGTGAAATAGGCCAAATAAACTAGTCCCAAGAATAAGGTCAATATAGTGTTAGATATCACACATAGGAGGCAATTCATTAGGTAAATCAATAAGAACTAAATTTACAAACTGCCTTAAAATAGATTGAATTTTTAAAGGAATTTCATCTTTTTTGTTTCTCTCACCTCTTCCCCTTTTACAATCAATAAATGCACCTCCCTTATTTCTTTTATCTAGCTAATAATTTTTTCTTTATTATTTTCTACTAACAATAATGACTTTTTACTCTCTCTCCGTTAGATTTCACACTCCTTATTGCACCTATTCACCCATCTTTCATAAATTGGTAAATGTTTTTCTTACCTAAATGCATTACGTCAATATCACATGGTCATGATCTATGCAAAAGTATTTGGCATATATCCCTATTAGCAACATCATAATAATACTCGTTATAATATATACCAATTAAGAATGGTACCTTACGACTTCATTGACAAAGATTTCTCCAACCTCCTTGATCCATCCAATTCTATAAGCTTTGAAATGTGACTAGGTAGTCAAATTCAATATCTCCACTGTTGCCTTACTTATAATATTTTCTTAACCACCTTCATCAATAATCAACTCACATAAACTCCATTGTACCATACGCCTTATGTGAAAAAGTCTATGCCTTTACAAATTATCTTTTTCTTTGCAAGATATTATCAACGTTCTAATCATTTCCATAAAATAATCATCAGCCTCTTCCTTTTATTGCTCCCAATCATCTCCTTTGCTGCACAAATATTTTCTTATTTTCATCATCTTCAAATTGTTCCACCATATTTATCATTTTCCTTTTTAGGAATTGATTAGATTTATGACTTGGTAAATTTGATATAAGGATTGATTAGATTCATTGCATTGGTAATGTTGAGGAGGGGTAGATTTGATATAAGGATTGGTAGATTTAGAAGCTATTCGAGCTACCTTGATTGTATTTATACCATTAATGTAATTTTTCCACTAATACCGTATGTAAAGGTTACATTTACCACCTTTTTTCGTATCTCAATGGAAGCCTTTTCACTCTCATACTGCTTAAACTCCTTTGACCTCTCATTCAGCATGGATTATGTCTTCATAGCCAAATTTCTAACATCTTAAACTATTAGCAGTATTTGAATCCTAATTTTATCCCCTATGATGAACTTCAATCCTCTTGAGTGCTTTGAAGCTTGTTGAGATTAGGTTTTGGACAATTTATTGTAGGTTGCTAACTTTAAAAACTATGTGGTATATTCATGAAAACACATATTTCCTTAGTGGCATTATTGATAAACATCAACAATATACTGTTCATCATCTAATGATAGAAATCTCCCTCTCAATAATTGTTTCGTCCTCCTGCATGAAGAAATCAGATTTTTACCCTTTTTTTTCTCCTAGTCTCCTTTAACTAATCTCACTATACTGATGTCCTCCCTTTTAATCTATAGGCCATTAACGTTACTTTCTCTCCTTTGGAATCTTAATATAGTCAAAGAAGTATTTTACCTCTGCTAATCAATCTAAAAATGCCTTTAAATCACCATTAAAATACGAATATCAACCTTTATTTTATACTCATGTTTTCCTCTACCATGTCCTTAATGAACAACTTCTTCCTCATCACTAGAGCTATTGTTATGATCCTATTATGTAGGATTTTGAATTTAAAGACGTCTTTCAGGGCCATCTTTCCTATCAACTTGATTCCTAATTTTCCTATTATTATCTCCTTACAACAATTCTTATAACCAATCCCTTATCTTTACCTGTTGTCATTCTATATTGAGATTTGACTCCTTTTGTTCTTCAATTACTCTCCGAACTTTGAGTAACTCATAAACTCCATCATTAGTATTGTTGGTGATTGTCAAAAGAACAGACTTTAGGTTTTCAAAGCTTTGATACTACCTAACATAGCATGGAAGCAGCAGATTTTAATCCAAAAATAGAAAACACAGCAAACCTAATCCAAGATTTGAAGAAAATCTCAAAAGATATCAATTTATTGATAAGAATGGTGAAAATACGGAAAGTTAACAGGTTCTGTCATCTTACAACTATTGATAATGAAAAATAACATCTTAAGATGAATTTACTCAAAATAAAAATTTAAAATATGAAGTTTATTTGAAATAGAACTCTAAAATGTGAAATTTATTTTAAATATATTCGGGGTATCTCAAGACATATATTCTTGGTTATTTTTCAACATGGATTTGTGCATTTTGACACCTTACCCAAAAAAAAATCACTATTACTATTGTTCTAAGTTGCATAATATTTTTATGCAAAGTATAAAATCTATAAAGTTGTAAATAAGCAAGATGTTTTGGAAAAACTGTTTAAAGTTAACATATTCTTACCTTTACTTTGAGACCGATATAAGTTTTAGTTTTAAGTGTCATGTATTTTAGGGACGATAATTTTGACCTATTTTTATTCAAATTTAACAGGTTAATTTTGAGTTAATTGACTCAGGTTTGGGAGAAATAGTATGTTGGATTAGAATAAAACAATGTCGATTTATTTAATAGTTGAATGATTAATTGACCAAGGTTATGTTTTATTAAATTTTAATAAATGACATCACTTTGACTTACAATATGACTATTGTCATCCTTAAATAGTATCCTCCTCCCAAATTTGAAGTCGTAAGGATTCACGAACTAAAATGAGTTTTAAGTCATTAAATTTGATAACTATTATTTATGAATTCAATTAAAGATTTAATTACTAGTAGTTTAGTTATAAATATATTATTTAGCTTTTACATTCTTATGCTGTTTATTTTGTAATAAATTTGGACTAGATTTCAAATTTATTTTATAACAAAATTGACCTAGATATTACGAACAAAATTCAGAATTTGAGGGGAAAATCAAAATAATCAAGCAAGCAAACTAAAATTTTAATGAAATATATCCAACATGACAATTTTTTTAAAGTATATCGAAAAGCTATATAGATTGCAGTTATGTCTTTAGTTTGTTTTTATTTAACATGCCATATTTTTCATGTCGATTTACTAATTGTTATATTCTATATTCAAATTAAAATTAGTAATAGATTGGTTAAGTTAAATGACTCCGCTTCTCAGCTGTAAGTTCACGGAGTGCTTTCTCTCGTAATTTCTCTCTCTATGCATCCTCTACTCAAGGTAAGTAAGAAAACCACCAACTCAAACTGCAGTGCAGGGCATCTTCTGCTCTAGGTACGTAAGAGAGACCCACATACTTGAACTACAGTTGAAG
This sequence comes from Erythroxylum shatona, assembly GCA_027568895.1. NCBI lineage: Eukaryota > Viridiplantae > Streptophyta > Magnoliopsida > Malpighiales > Erythroxylaceae > Erythroxylum > Erythroxylum shatona. The sequence goes on from JAOSBK010000206.1 coordinate 50,459,279, forward strand.
TTTTATCTCTTATAAAATTCAGGATTCTAGATGCAGAACCACGTGTTCATGACATAATTTGATACTTCATTAGCTTCTGTTCATTATTATATACCAATCAGATTCTTCGGCGATTAAAGAATTAATATATTAATAACAACTCACTATTAAGAATTGCTTCTTTTTGACGTGGGTTGATTTCGGTTAAACCCCACAACAAATTTACTGTATGTATGTATTACTGTTATATTATATGTTTGTCAATGCCTTCGTTTGGCGCACTCCTGAGTTTCCAATTCGAGAAATGGAAGACCGACTTGAAAATTTTTACTATCAAATCTTTTCTTGAATTTGCAGCTAAGTGGCCCACAGATTTGTGAAGCTTAGTCATTTGTCTTTGTGTCAGTGAGAGCTTGAGGCAGACATAGAGCCACGTAGCCCATATGAAAGAGAAGAAGAGGATAACGAGGAAGTGAACCTAATGCCTCAAAAAGAAACAAAGAGATACTAAATGAAGTACCAATACAGTGCAGTAGGGCCTATTTGATCAGAAGGAGAGAGAAAGAGAGACTTCTTTACTTTATTGAAACAAAGGTGTGGTATTTTTTATGTGCCTGTGCCTGTGCCTGTGCCTGTGGAGCAATCTTTTTTCTTCTATTTTTTGGCTGCGAACAAATAGACGGAGTTTTTAAGACAGGCGTGCTTTTTCTTTGTGGAGGTTGACTAAAGTGTTTCTGGGTTGTGTGGTTCTCCTTTCAGGTTGGTCTGGCTGAAGCAGAAAGATCCTTTCTTGTTCATACTGGTACCTCTTCTCTTCCTAAAACAGATGATATATTTCCATATATTGATACATTATAAATTGGTTTATTGTTAAGACTTTGTAGTTTCTTGTATGAAGGTTCGGTTTGCTCACAACCTGAGAGTATATGTTGTGTAATCATTATGAAAAAGAAGTAAATCGACGTTGGCTGTTGGGCGTACCACTGTTTCTACACATACGAAAATATCCTTTGCTTTGTTCACTGGTGTAAGAGGTTTTGTTTGTGGTATTGCAGGCTTCAGTTACTGTAGTTGCTTAATTTCTCACCAAGGAGTGGTATATCTTCAGGATAATCTAAATTCGTGGTCCTTTTTATTTATGGGAGGAATACTGGTTCTTCGCTATTTTGGGAGGTAGCTTTTGATTCAATATGATTCAATTGAAAGGGTGTGGCAAAAGCAGGAGAATTCCTCCATATATTGAATGCGTTTGTTCCGGCCTTCATGCAGCCCTAGGAGGATAAGCATGGAAGGTTCTTCTGACTCTGCTTGGCATAAGTCTGATAGTTTTAGACGATTAAATACATCGTTATTCTCTGATAGGAATCCAAGACCTGCATCGCATTGCTCTGGATTTAGAAAAGATATTGATAGGGTTGCACTGGCACGTCAGAACCTTAAAGACCAGACTGGTTTATCTGGGTTATGTGAGGATGGAGTTGCAGTTGAACCATTTGTTCGATCCATAGAGTGGGGAGATGTTAGCCTGAGGCAGTGGTTAGACAAACCAGAACGATCTGTTGATGAAGTTGAGTGCTTGCACATATTTAGGCAAGTAGTTGAGATTGTGAATGCAGCACATTCGCAAGGAATAGTTATTCACAATGTTCGGCCTTCTTGCTTCATCATGTCCTCGTTCAATCATGTCTCCTTCATTGAGTCTGCCTCTTGCTCAGATTCTGGATCTGATTCTTTAGAGGATGGGTTGAATAGTCAAACCATGGAGGTTAAACATCCACAATCTTCCTTGCCTCATGACATATGCCAGCAGAGATACAGGTTAGGAAGAGAAGATTTTCAAGGTTTGTCTACTCCAGCAAATCCTTTGTCAGAAGCTAGCTGCATACAGTCGAGCTCAAATTGTGCAACTTATGTGCCAATGAGGGAAGAGATGGAAGAAAATAAAATTGTAGCTCGGGAAAATGATCAAGGAGAAGAAAGGAAGCAGCCATTTCCTATGAAGCAAATATTGCTTATGGAGACCAGTTGGTATACTAGTCCAGAAGAGGTTTCTGGTTCACAAAGTTCTTGTGCATCAGACATCTACAGATTGGGAGTTCTTCTATTCGAGGTTTGTAATTATTGCTGCATTTGTTACTTTAGAAATTCAAAATCTGATAGAACATAGGGGCCATGGTTGTTTTCTTTTCATTTTTAACTACTCATATGGCATGGACAAAGATCCTGGAGCTCTCATTCTGTCTGCACTCCATAGTGATTTCTGATGCAGTTTTCCTTGTAAACAGTTGTTCTGCCCCTCTAGCTCAAGAGAAGATAAGAACATGACTATGTCTAGCCTAAGACATCGTGTCCTTCCCCCACAGCTGCTTCTGAAATGGTCAAAAGAAGCTTCATTTTGTTTGTGGTTATTGCACCCTGAGCCAAGTACTCGGCCAAAAATGAGGTAAATATTCCTTCTTAGTGTTACCGTCTATCATCCTCTTATCTTATTTTCTGATACTAAAAATATTGGAAGAAACATGCATATTTCTTACCTGACACAGGAGTAACATTTTACGTACCAGGTGTGAGGAGTGCCTATATTGTTTTCCTTCGAATTTCCGTTCCCATTCATATGGAGGTTTCTACACAAAAATAATATCATTCTCCGCGTCATAGTCTCTTAAGCAGCTAATAACTATAGACTTAACACAAGCTTATTCTGCTTCTGAAGGCATCGGTGGGGCTTCATTGTATTGTACTACTTGTGGGAAAATTTGCACAATATCATGCCATCTTTACAAGAGACTTTTTCTTTACAGCATTGCTGCATCCCATCTCTTTTGATTTCTTTTCCGAATTTGAGTTTTGCTTAAGAAAGAAACTATGTGATTACTTTGCAGTGGCCAGAGTCATTATTCTTATGTTGCAGTTGCAACTTCATACCATCATAATGTATGATGTGCTTCTTTCTATTTCTTTAGGAGAAATGGTTGCTTCTGATTATGCATGGATCACAATTTCAACTGCCACTTAGCTCTAGGGCAATCAAGTTTTATGATCTTCCTCTTCTGTCTTGTATGACAGTGAATTGTTACAGAGTGAGTTCCTCAATGAATCAAGAGACAATTTAGTAGAACTTGAAGCTGCCATACAGCTGAGAGAAAGAATAGATGAGGACGAGCTGTTATTGGAATTTCTGTTGCTGATACAACGACGAAAACAGGAAGCTGCTAATAGGTTGCAAGACACTGTTTCCCTTCTCTGTGCAGATATTGAAGAGGTTGTGAAGCATCAAGTATTGCTCAAGAACAATGGAGATGCAGGTCCAGGGAGAGGGAAAGATGATCACTTAGTGTCCGATATGCCATTGTGGAATATTGTTGATGATGATGATTCTTCTAGTTTGAGCTCTAGAAAGCGAGTTCGTCCAGGCCTGCAGATCCAAGATGTTGAGGAATGTGATGATAGTCTAAATGATGGTCAGAACTCAGAAATGGTCACAGATGCTCAAGAAAGTCGTCTTTTTAAGAGTTCTCGCTTGATGACAAACTTTAAGAAACTTGAGTCAGCATATTTTCTGACAAGGTGTAGACCAACAAGGTCATCAGGAAAGTCATCTATTAGACATTCATCAATAAGTAGTGATGGAAGAGGTTCTATTAATGTAATTGAAAGGAGCTCCACCAATAGCATAGCACCAAAAGATCCACTCAGTGAGAGTAAACAAAGTGGATGGATAAGTCCATTCCTCGAGGGTCTATGTAAGTATCTATCTTTCAGTAAGATGAAGGTGAAGGCCGACTTGAAGCAAGGAGATTTGTTAAACTCTTCAAACCTAGTATGCTCACTTAGTTTCGATTGTGATGCTCAATATTTTGCCACAGCTGGTGTGAATAAAAAGATAAAAGTATTTGAATGTGATACAATCATGAATGAAAGTCGCGATATCCACTACCCTGTGGTTGAAATGACTTGTAGGTCAAAGTTAAGCAGTATATGTTGGAATAGCTATATCAAAAGTCAGATTGCTTCAAGTAACTTCGAGGGTGTTGTTCAGGTATGTAGAAGCTTATGTTCAATTTTCTCTATCTTGACTCTACTTTCATGTAAAACCAGCTGCTTATGATGCTCAGATTTGGGATGTTACGCAAAGTCAAGTACATACAGAAATGAGAGAGCATGAGAAGCGTGTATGGTCTATTGACTTTTCATCAGTAGATCCAACAATTTTGGCCAGTGGAAGTGATGATGGTTCAGTTAAGCTTTGGAGTATCAATCAGGCAATTCTATTTTTGCACTTGGTGGCTGTCAGCTTTGAAACTAAACGTACTATTGTCATCTAATTTCTTGAAGCCTATACTGAATGTATGATAAGAGTTCCTCTCACATGGGGTGTTACTGCAGGGAGTGAGTGTTGGTACCATCAAAACAAAAGCCAACGTCTGCTGTGTTCAATTTCCATTGGATTCTTCTCGTTCTCTTGCATTTGGTTCAGCAGATCACAGAATCTACTATTACGATCTTCGAAATTCAAAAGTTCCTCTGTGCACATTGATTGGACATAGTAAAACTGTGAGTGATGTGAAGTTCGTAGATTCGACAACTCTGGTTTCTGCTTCTACTGACAATACACTGAAGCTTTGGGATTTGTCAATGTGTACATCTCGAGTTATTGATACTCCTGTTCTATCATATACTGGCCATACGAATGTAAAGGTACATCTACTTCTCAAATTATATCATTCACATCTTTATTATGATTTCTTCTGAAAGTTACTGGATCAGAAGTGATGTTTATAATGCTTAAATTTTCATTGCTTGTTGGCAACTAGGATTAGTTAAACCATTAATTTGGAGGAAGATAATGAAATCTTATTTATGTGGATGAGTGCTCCATTCTTCTGGCTGTTGTGGCAAAAGTCTAATATATAACAAATCACTGATTTCCCTATTGATGTACGGTGTCACTGTTGCTGTATTACTGGCTGGCTTAATTGACACTGGGTGACCGTGGTTACTTTTATGATAGTTGCAGGCAACTTTCCGATTCTTCTAAGAAACATTCAACCAGAAATAGACAAATGCTTGATTGATGAGATATCATTCTCATATTCATATACACTGGATTAAAAGTGTCAGCAAACTCAAATGTACAAGATACCAAAGTGCACTATTTATTACTTTGAGTTTGTTCATTCATTTTCTGACAGGTACGAGGTTTTAAATAAGTGAATTAACCTTGTGAAAGTTGGAACTGGTAATTGGGGTAGATTGGTAAGGGTGTAGCTAACTTCAGCCTTAGGTGCACCACCTTGGGTATCTGTGCCAAGTGGGCCTTTAGAAGTATGTTGGCTTCAATTACCGAGTGAGAAAGAGTTTTCTCACATATACCGTTAAACAGAACTATTATGGTTCATTAGCGGGTAATAAGCCTATGGCTGGGTGGCATATGTAATGCATTTACCCCTTGTAGCCTCCAGAACTACAAATATAGGAGTATTCTTTCTATTGACACACATATTTTGTGTTTACTTCTGCGCAGAACTTTGTGGGTTTGTCAGTATCAGATGGTTATATTGCAACTGGCTCAGAAACTAATGAGGTACTTTTATGTTCTTACATGAGATTCTTAATGCTATTATCACTATCTGTCACAGCTCTCCTTAAAGCTTTTAACTTTTGCTTTTCAATTATGATTTCCAATTGATGTTTGTTGCTTTCCAATTAAAAGAAAATTACTTCATATCCTTCTTTTCCCTTACACAAAAGATGATTTTTGAGTGGTTTGAGTGAACTCTTATCATGAATCAAAATGATTACTCATATAAATAACAGTTATCTTGAAGCTCCAGTATCAAGGCACAGTAGAAAAAAGGAAGATAATGCAGCCAGTTAAATGATATAACCTGTGTCAAAGTAAATAAGAAATTAGAAGCAAGAAGTGATATGATGAGTCTTCTACTTGATTATCTAAATGCCTAGAAAAAGATGCATCAAGCAGATTAGTCTTGTTTCCAGTCTTCTTCTCCTATGCCTTTAGCTTTGAGTTGCCAGGCTTGTCCACCAATTTGATATATTGAGGTATTGAATTGATAGTCTCACATAATCTACAACGAGTTAAAATATATTTCTTCTTTACAGTCACAAGGCGAAGGACTAGTGAGTCACTTTAGGGAAGAGAGGTTGATCTGATGTTTAGCTAACATATAGTGCTGCTACTTTCATTTAGGCAGCCGTGCCTTTTCCTGTAGCTTCACATGATTGTTGCATTGTTTGTGATGACTTGATTAAATTGAAGGTGATGAAATGACCAAGTTTTCATTTTTACTTCGAGCATTTCTGGTTTACATAAAGCTCCAGAAACTTGCCAATAAGGAGTCATGCAATTAGTAGGCTTATTGAGTAGTAAAGATCACACGGAGCAGGATGATAACTGGATACCACGATGATCTATATTTGTAAATTGTTCGTCACTAGAGGACAATCCTGATTCTTGCTGCTGATATTTTAATGGTTTTTTGCTTACTCTTTCCAATTATTGTTATTGAATTGAACTTCCATTGTGAGTTAGGTTTTCATCTATCACAAAGCTTTCCCTATGCCTGCACTGTCATTCAAGTTCAGCAATATTGACCCACTTTCTGGCCATGAAATGGAGGACTCTGCACAATTTATTTCTTCAGTCTGTTGGCGTGGCCGGTCCTCTATCTTAGTTGCTGCAAATTCTACTGGTAATGTCAAGGTTTTGGAGATGGTTTAATTATCAAGCCATATCCATGATTCAAGTGTTAAACAAAAGAAGGGGATGCTAGCAGATGAATGTTGAGGACTATATATGACATGGAAGAGGAGAAATTTCTGTAGCTAAGTTGAGATTTATGAAAGACATAGGAAGGTGTTGGTCATTGTTAGCATAACAAATTTTGGCATTAGATCGCAGCGGTTGCAGTATATGCGGACAAGATAATGGTCTACTCCTGATCCACTGTGCTGTAGATAAACAATAGAGAAGATTAAAAAGGGTACAAATTGTTTGACTTGTATAATTGCAATGCCTTCATAGTTGATCATTTTTTTTCTACAGTAGTAATCGACCTTTTTTTTAAGTTGTGGAGTTTGTGTTTGAGGAGGGTACCCCATTGTAGTTGTAGTGATGCATATATGAACTGAAAGTCCCACTTCCATGTCTTGTGGCCTACAAAGTTATGCCCCAATCATGCTTCTATAGGCAAAGATAGATTGTACATGTCGAATTAAAATGACTATTTGGCTAATTAGCTTTGCTGATGGGATTCAAACTATGGCAGATTAAGGACTGCTGAGCATAACTTTTCAGTATCTTAATTTTGTTTTCCTTGAGCATGATGATGGATCAGGTTCTGACTAACGTAAGTAGACACAACACGGTTACTTGGTGACACTTGTTAATAACTCTTTCGGAACAAATTCTCGTTACCGCGGAGCTAAAAAAATATGATCTTGCCAAATGATGAGCTTTCACGTAGAAGGATCTCGTTGTTTGCATTAAACATTAAAATTAAGGTTTACCTAACTAGAACATGTGACGTGCCTAACTACAAATCCTTGTCTATAATGACTAGTTGACGTACCAACAGTTAGGTATGCTTTGAGAATGAAGTATCCCTTTCAAATGGTTTAATCAAATTAAGTGGTGTGGTGTGCATAACCGGTGTTAGATTTAATGATCTCAAAAAGGTCATACCTATTGGTTCCAATTTTTGCATTTACTGCATCGATACTAAAGCAGGTTGGTTTTGCAAGATAGGTTCTAGAGGTTTCAATGTTCTGCTTGGTGATATTCGTCGTACCTAAAATGCATCTCATATGAGAGTTTCATTTCATCGCCCGCCCTCGGTTTTCCCAATGACTATATCGGAGGAAAAGGAAACAAAAATGTGAAGCTTGTTCGAGTGTCAAAACAAATTGATCACTGTCGTGACCCATTCTCAATTCATTGTTTTTACCACAAGAATCGGTTGGATTTGGATTTGCGGCAAGACCCCCACGGACGATCCAAACTACACAGTCCAGGATTCCAAAAACAAAAAACCAGAAAAAGGTATCATGACCATTCTGATACCTGTTCCTCAAATTGACGTAAACAATTCCAAATGTGGACATGATATACGCATAATGCAGTGAATTGCTTGAAATAAGAGAACAAGGGATCGAACCTGAGTGCTCAAATGGTAACCCCAAGTCATGCACATCCAAAATTCTGTTGTCTGTAGAAAGCTAACATTCAATAAACCAAAATAGAATTAGGAACAAGTACTCGATGTAGTTGTATAATATTACGTGAATGTCCTGATTCAACCAAGAGTAATTCTACTATTCTAGATTATGATTGCTCCAATCAGATTTTGGATGTTTACGATCATGATGGAACTAGAATACGTTCGATCCTCTTAAGAATGAGGTATCAGGTGTAACGCGGGAACAAGAACAAAATCTTAGAAAAATTTTCAATAGACTGGCAATTGTTCCCAAAGCGAACAAGAGAACTGCAGGTAACCTATTTACACTGATTTTTTTTGAGCTTTGCTGAGAAAGCTAAGTTAGCTATGAGTTGCTTAAGTCTCTGAGTTCCTGGACCCGGTTTAATATTATTGAGATCACCAACCTCAGAGCATTTTGGCCCACCTGAGCACCAGCCACCAGGAGTGAAACTGTCATTTCTCCGGCCAAGTAAATCCTTGTCAATCTTATCCAAGACAGGATCATCTCTTTTGAATTTTCTAGCAAATGCAGCACCACTAGCAATCATCTTGTCTGTGTCATTAAGTGAAAGGGTGTGTGGATGCTGTCTGGGTGGAAAGTCCCAAGAAATATAGTGCAAGTCATGATTAACAGCTGTCTGAGCAAATTCCGGCACATTGCAAATCACTGTGTGGAAATATCCCTCAGGAGAAGAAACAAAGTTTGCGTAGTACATAAGTAAGGTTCTTGGCAGATTATCCCAACCCCATATCAAATACTCCACAAACGACCGTGTCAGAACCATCCATGCCGAACCTGCAAAACAAATAGATGCCACATATCCCAGCTTAATGAATGCACACATGTAGTTTTCATATCTTTAAGCAATCTACCATTACAGTAGTCAGGTTCAAAGTAACTGATGAAAACAGACAAGCAGCTCTCACTGTTATTATATTTACAGATCCTAACTTTTCCGATTCAAATTTGCTCTTTAGCTCTATGAACTGTTATGGATCATATGCAGTCAAGAAATTATTGGTAGGACGTCTCCATAACCAATCTATTCATCACACAAACCTATAAATTGTGTTTCTACATAACCCCAGAAACATATTAAATTCTGATTGCCACTTAATAAGAACTGCACTTTCTAATTAGGACCAGAGAACCAAGTTTTTCATGAAAGGATTTACAGTCACAATGAGTATTAAGAAAACGGGAGTAAACTTCTTCCTCCAGTTAAATTGCATATCTAATGATATTGCAAGAAATCAAATAGCAGTGAACAGACATTTGGCCAAAAAATAGGTGGAACTCAACCTGTGAATAACTTAAATGCCGTTGGCAAAGTCCTCCGTGGTGTGACCCAGAATATATCTGTCTTCGTTGTTGAGTAAAGACCCGGATCTATTATCAAAGGCATTGCTCTCTTGTCCCTAAAGAACACAAATGAAATTCAGAATCATTCATTGAACAAAAAGTTTCCAATTCACCACACGGTTAAAAGGAGAAGAAGAATAAAGAGAGCTTACTCCTTCCAGCCTAATTGACTTGAGTGCTCAATAAAATTCAGATTCCGATTTATGGTCGAAAAAGTATAAATAAGATCTGCATATGACAGGGTAACTGATTTTTGTTATCTGTATGTTCAAACACCGACCTCCTCCATGCACCCAAAACAAAACAAAAAAAGAGGAAAAGGATAAAAACTAAAAGAAGATGGAGGATAGGTGGTAAGGGAAACTAAGAACCAGTAGATGAAGTGAAGAAAAACAGACTGACCATCTTGAGTTACCAGAGGGTAATCAGAGGCACTGAGGTTGATAAACCAATCCCAATCTTTGCTCCTTCTAAGAAGAATTGCGCAAGCATGAAGTGTGTTAGAAACCATAGTGGGCCCTCTGTAAGTAACCATATTAGCCTTGGTAATCATATACACATTCCCAACCTTGGAGAAAATTGGGTGACTCTCCACTCGTGAAGCAAGTTCCAATCTTTCCTCTACTGCCGATTCAAGGTCTAAATGAACAACATATTGGTTCCGAGGATGGTAAAGAGCATGGAGAGTCCTCCAAAGCTTCTCCAAATCACCTTTAGACCCAGATACTAAATAAGCAAACCGCGGGACAGTGACAGCAGGAGGAGGGGAAGATGATGAAACATTTGTTTCTGTATATGATTCTCTTTGGTTCATGCGAGCTGGGAATATGTTGAAGAACTGATTAATGGTGTTTAATGAAGAAACAAGACCCATGTTGAACGAAGTTGCGAGGAGAAAAACGCATATGAGGGAGCTTATGACAAGAGGGAAAACCCATTTTTTCTCCATGTTTAGAGACCCCATTGCAGGACCTTATCATGAGCTCCAGTGAATGATCCTCACATCCCAAGTGTTCTAATTCGCAGAACAACTCAAGAAGCCAAGATATGGAGACCGAAGAGGAAAACTACAAGCTCTTATATCGCGCAATTGTGGATTGATACCCCACCTGCGGCTATTTAAAAGTTAGACCTCAAGCGCAGTTATTGAATCAACCACCAATTACACAAAAAGGAACGAAAACTATGTTGTCTTAATGCTAACAACCAACTACTTAAGGAGTTGAAGCTTGTAGAAATATCCAGCTTGACTGTTAGAGAGAATTCTGATCCAAAGAACAGCTTCTATATGCTGCCTTGTGTTCACACCCAACCCAATGAAGTATCCATAAGCATCTAGCTGGACTATTTGCTAAATAAAGAATTCAAATAAAAGTAGATCTTAGTATAAGAAAGGACACCAACATAAAGTGGTAGAGAGGAGAAGATAATGAAAGTTGACACAAATATTAGGACAGAACAAACATCAAGAAAATCGACCAACTACCAACGAGCAACTCAAAACAAAGAAACGCGATTACTTAAATTTTCAGAATCAGCAAGCCAAATTCAGTGTCAACTTAACAAAAAGCCACTGACAATGGACAAGATTGTAAGCTGTACAAAGCCAAATTTTGGAATAATCACTCACTGTCCGATGTAAAACAGATTTAGATTGGTAATCTAGTTTGCTTAAATCATCATTTTCGAAAATGAAGAACATAAAACAACACGTCCCCTCGCAAGAAAATAAAGATCAAGTGATAACCAAAACTCTAAATCAAAGATCTAATCCAAAGAAAGAAGATTGAAAACATCGAACAACCGCAAATAACGAGCTGATCTAAGAATCAGTCCAATATTCGTATAGAGGGACCCTTGCAGGAACACGGCCAAACAAGTAAAACACGAACTACTCGAATAACGAAAAAGAAAAAATAAAAGAGCAAAATAAACTTTTAAAAAATAGAACACAAATTTAAGAGGCATAAAAAGATGCTACCTTTTGTTGGCGATACCTTGAAGAGCGATTTGTCTTCTTTTGTGGGGGTGTTGAGGGATAGAAAGACAGAAAATGGGTAAGCGAGAGAAACAACATCCAACGTTTTTGAGCGCATTTAACATGCAAATAAATAAAGAAAAATAAAGATAAGAGCCATGGAGTGAAGCCGGAAGAGGGTACGTGCTGTTATCAAATGAATTTGCCAAAACATAAAATAAAGATTGTTGCTTTTTGTATGGAGATGACGAGTGTACTGTCTAGAGAGAGAGACGTGGGCCAGTTTGTTTATTACTCTTAAACATTCTCTCTCTCTCTCTCTCAGCGGATCCTCGCACTGTCGTGTTGAACGAGAAAAAGTAGAATAGAGTTGAGTCCCTTGGATTTATTGCAGACGGCAAAGGAGATAACTTTTAATGTAGGAACACGATTCCCATAAATGTCCAATTCGTTTACTTTCTTAGCAATATCAGTTTCTTTCTTTCAACTTTGATAATCCCAGGGCAAATGTAAATCTACTGCTCATGGAAAAAGGAAATAATAAATAATCTAGAGAAAAACAGAGTGTCAGATTCAGATAAAAGCAAAGCGTGAATCCATATCCTATGCGCCTATCTAATAATTAAGTAATAACAATACAACAAAAGGTGTTGTCGAAAATGCATTAAATGCTTCACAAGTCAACCATTATTTTCTTATTTCACATTTGGTGGCTAAAAAGAAGCGGAAGGGAAAACTAAGTTTGACCCAAAGTTTTTGACGGGAATGGGAAGATTTTAATGCAGATATTTTACTAAGCAGCTCCTTGTTTTAGTTTTTCTTGCGCTCCTTTTGATTTGGTAAACTTCAGTGGAACTGTAGACGGTGAAACTATGAAGTAGGTTTGCGTTCATATTGATTAGGAAACATTTTGCTAGAAACTCTGAAGTAGTTTGGCTTATTTGGTAGACTATATATATTCTCTATGATAATAAAAGTACGCACCAAATGTTTCCTTATTTATAGCAAAAGATGTGAAGCACCAGTTTTGTCATGTTAAAGTTGATGTAGTTAATCCAAAATAAAATTTCACATTATCAACAAAGAATATGAAAGTTGACGCTAATAATAATTAAATTTTGGGATGTTGACATTGGAACTACAGATTATTTTTATATTTACTTGTTTACGTTGTCTAATTATATGTAGGAAATATTATATATTATAACTTTACAATCATATTAACTAAGGGGGATTTACATAACTTCCACACTTACTCAACGTTTTTCCAACACTCTAAGTATACAATCATCTTAATGTAGGACAGATTATATATATTAACTAAGTACCTGTTTGGTTCAACTTTTAGAGGATGAATAAACACTTTTTTCCATCTCAAAAGTTATTTTTAAGAAAACTGAATATTTGACTGTAAAATCTAAAAGCATTTTTTATAGAAACGACTTCTTTAAAAGCTAAGATATAGCTTTTTAAGAAGCTCAAATTTGAAACTTTTTTAAAAAACACTTTTTCAGATAGATTTTGTAGATCAATTAATGTGGCTATTTTTAATCTCATTTATTTTTATGTTTTACACATAATTTCTACAATACTTACAAACACATCTTCACGTTTATTTTGAGATTTATATAATATTATTTGACTTTTTTATATGTTTTAATATTTATTTTTTATATTAGTTTTACTT
>JAOSBK010000206.1:50477156-50487331 GCA_027568895.1 Erythroxylum shatona
ATGATTTGGTCAGAGTTGATATTAAGAAGAATTATTGAGGGTATATTAGGTAGTATGTATTTATTAGGTTACGTTCCATCCTAGACCTCCCAAATCGGAGATTTCTTATTTTCACTATTTAGGATGGAATGGAACGTAACATGAAACCCTCCGCTTCCATCCCACTCCATTCCATTTCATTATGAAACTTTCAAACAAACGATGGAGGTATGTTACGTTCCATTCCATTTCATTATTAACCCTCAAAACAAACAGAGCCTTGGGATATTGAAATGGTATACATCTTTATTCAATACTTTTAAAGTATGATTTGACAACTAGTAATGAAAATGTGAGAATTAGTATGAATTTCTAATAATCAAATAAGTAAAAATTAGTATGAATTTTAAACAATAATGGACTTCTATTCCTAATAGGAGTGTAGGTAATAAAAAATTTTATTAGATATTATCGATTTATTATCAAATTTTTATCAGACATGATATTGATTCTTATTATAATACTATCATTAAAATTACCTATTACGAATTTTATATTAACATATTTGATAATTAATAATTATTTTATTAAGATATTGATTCTTATTATAATATTATCACTAAAATTACATATTACGGATTTTATATTAACATCTTTGATAATTAATAATTATTTTATTTTGTTTCACTGATACTTTTTTATCATAAAATCATTCATAATTATTTAAAAATTAATAATTTATAAATCATTGAAGTTTTTGATTGTTTATTTATAAAATATAAAATATTTTAATTAATTATTTACAAATAAATTATATAATAACAAAATATAAGTAAAAATTATATTGTTATCATTCCTAATATTTGATATTAAATACTAGCTTAATTGTTAACTTTATGTAATCTAATCCTAAACATGCATAATCAATCATTTGATTATTATTCTAATTCTGGCTTTTCATTTTCATTCTCATTTTTTATTATTTTTCTTCATTATTAGTTACTGAACAAGACCTGATGAGTATTTGAAAGATAAAGTTAAATTTGGAGGTAAGAGGAATAAAGAAGAATTTTTTCATGTTTAATTTCACAGGTGAAAAGATGGTCAAAGTCTTAATTGGTGAATCCTGATATTTTGAAAAGAAATGTGATAAATTTAAAAACATTAATAAGACACAAGGTTCCCTTGAAAGTTTATTTATAGGAAGTCTCATTCTGGGTGAGAGTGTTGGGGCCAAACAACACTTACAAGATCAATAAGAACAATTAACCAATTTCAAGCAACCTAATTACAATAAATAATCAACCCAAACAATATAGATGACAAATTATAAATAGAATACTCAACCTTTTTATCCTTTGCATAGAACCTTTGTCTCAGCTAATCAAGTATAATGTAGGGAATGCTTTAAGTTTAAATTCCACTCTAAATCCATAAAAAAATTGTAACTAACCTATGTTTTGCTAATGACTTGGTTTTATTATGTAGAGCACAATTAGAATCTATCTAGTCTCTAATCAATTTTATTTTCCACTTTAAGGCTCTCTCTGGTTTGGGGATTAACCTAAGCAAAAGTCATTTCCTTTTATCTAGTAAAGTGAGCACTATATAATCTAGCATCGGAGAAATAACTAATATAACTAAGAAGCTCCCCCTATTTGCTATATTTGGGTTTTCCCATATCTACTAGAAGATTAAACTTCTTTCAATGTATACCTCTAATGGACAGGATCCATACAAGAATTGGCTTAAGGGTGAATAGAGAGCTTTTTTATGCTAGATACAACTTGTTAAACTAGCCCTAAACTCCCTACATATTTATTGAAGCTCACACATTTTGTTCTTTAAAAGTCTTATAAAAACCATTGAAAGAATTATGAGGAAATTCCTATGAGGGTCAAATTGGAAATGAAAGTCAAGCTAGGGTAAAATGAGCTGAAGTATGTTTGTTTAAGGAAAATGGAGGATTGGGGATTCATCTTTGAGGACTACTAATAAAATTCTACCACTAAAGAGAGTGTCTTGGGGAAAAACTCCCTTTGGCTAAGATGGATGAACAACTATTAACTGAAGGGAAGACGCATATGGCCTTTGAATGCTAAACCTTCCTATTCTTACTTCCTAAACCAACTGATTACACTTAAGGTTGAAATGGAGAAGGATGTTATTGCAAAATTGACAATGAAAAAGCTAGTTAGCCTTAGGCTTGATAACTAGACTATAAATGGTCCCCTAATTCAAAATCAGTTAGTTAAGATAAGTTTATTGGATTTTTCTAGGCTAATCCCTAGGGTTTCCTTTTTGTTTGTTGCTAATTAAAAATAATCTTAATACACTAGGCAAGTTGCATTACCTAAACCACAACCCCATCTATATACTTTGTAATCTAGGGGAGAAAAGTAGAGAACATATGTTCTTTAACTACCTTTATTCAGCCATTATTTGGAGCTCTTTCAAAAGCAAATGTCTCTAGAACGTTGCTTCTCAAATACTACATGAGGTGTCCAATTGGTTTTTTGATAACCCTAAGGTTACTAAAGACTCCAGGTCTATTTGTTAGGAGTTGGAAACTGCATGTACGATATATGGAAACAACACAACCTCAGAAGATTCCAGAAGAGGGAAAGATCTCTTTGGGAAACCTTAGAGAATATTCTCCATAATATTAGAGAACAACTCTTTACTCCCTTATAATGCCCTTCTAAATGAGCTGACTATCCTAATGTGATTGTGGACTCATGGGGACTCTAACAAGATGTTGTAAGGACTAGTATATGTTATTAAAAATAACAAATTGGAAACTATAAAATATCTAATGGAGGTGGAATCTAACACATAAACGATAAGACGATCAAGTGGCTCTTAGTTCACATTGGTTGAACAAAAAAACAGCTAAGGTGGTATCGCCGAGAAAATTAGAGTGTTAGGACACTCTTACTTGTGTCTCTCTACACTTCAAGGCAAGAAATGTGTTGCAGTGCAATGGTTTCCTCTAAAATCCCTCTGAAGCATCAACCCTATTTTGGAAAATTATAGAACAAAAGGTTTTTTATTGTCGTAGTCTTCTAATTTCCTTATTGTTGAAATGATGATTCAATTATTAATTGGCTATTACTTAATTGTGGGGAGCTTCCATATTAGCCCTAGGCATTATTTTGACATGATTCCCCATTCTTTATAATTATTTAATGACAAATTGGAATTGAAAAAGTTTCTAAAATATTGATCATAACTCGAAACACCATTATAATATAACCATAAGTAATCCAATAAGATTTCAGAATAAAGTACAGATTGATATCCCAAATCAATATTACTCTAAACTAATCCTGAAAAATTAAATAAAATACCTATAGTTAAAGAATGCTTTTGGACTCACTCGCTTTATTTTTGGTATTGTATTTTGTTTGTGTGTATTCTAATGCCCTTCATATTAGTTTTTTATACTTTTAAATAGGTTTATATCGAAAATGGTCTTAAAAACGACCGTATCCCTCAATTATGCTTTAATACTTAATATCATGGAGATGCACGGTTCTAACAACTTACACGGTCTATAGATTCAGTTATGTCTACCAATACAGGTGTTTGTGACCTCAACACGAGGGTAACATCATCATTCAACCTATACATGATTACAAGAACTTACATAGTTGTCCACATAACTGTGTCTACAATGAAAAAGGCGTGTTTAACCCTAGCACCAGCGTGCCTTCTAGAAACAACTTTAATTCATCAGCTTTTTGCCTCTATTTCACCTAATTTTCATGAATTTCGATCCATAAAGATACTTAGAATCCCAAAAACCTAATTTAATGGTATTGATCAAGAAAATATTTATAAAATGAGGCCACACCTACAATAATCTCCCTTTTTAGCCCATTTTGAAGGAGAAATAAAGCACCCTTTGACCATTTGAAAGTCATCCTAGCAAGCTTATTACAAAGCTTAAGCTTGCTTTTGGGAACCAACTTTGTCAACATATCAACACCATTCTTGTCTGTGAGAATCTTCTTTAATTTATTTAGTTGCTCCTCAATCACAAATCACAACTAATAATACATGATATTAATATGATTGGACATGAAATTTTTAATAAAAACTATAGCACTTTGATTGTCACAAAAAATTACGTGATTATCTTATTCTATGTCCAATTCTTAAAGAAATCGCTTCAGCTAAAGCATGTCCTTACATGCTTCCACGATTGCAACATAATTGACCTTAGTCGTAGACAAAGCTACATACTTCTATAACTTGGATTGCTAAGAAATAGCTCCCCCTGTAAATATGAACAAGTAACCTTATGTGGTCTTTTTGTTATTAAAATCAACAACAATGTTTACATTTGTGTACCCTTCTAGAATTGACTCACCACCCCCAAAGCATAAACTTAATATGGAAGTACCTAGCAAGTACCTAAAGATCCACTTTGCTGTTTCCCACTGAACCTTTCCTTGATTGGATAAACACCTACTCACCAACCCAACAATATGTACAATATTTGGCCTAATTCACATCATGACATACATCAAGTAACAAATAATAGATAAATATGGAGTAGAGGACATAAATGGTAACTTAAAATGAGTTGCTAATAGCATACTAACTGACTTAGCATGCTTTATATTGAACTTTTCAAGCACCTGTTCAATATACGTTTTTCATGATAACCACACATTTCCAACCTTCTTGTCACGAATAATTTTTATGCCCAAAATTTATTTTTCAAGACCTATATCTTTCATGTCAAAAGACTTGGACAAGTCCTCCTTCAACCTGAAGCATGCCACATTATCAACATATCATCAATATAAAAGAGAAGGATAATAAATTTACCATCAGTAGACTTTCATAAATACATATAAGGATCAGCTAAAGTTCGTTATAATCATTGGTCGTCATAAACAAATCAAAATTTTAAAATCAATGCCTTGGTGTTTGTTTAAGCCTATAAATACTTTTCTCAATTTGTAAACTAAGTCTATATATATTTCCTATTTGTAAACTAAGCCTCTTTCCCTTGAACTTTGAACTATTATGACTACTCTATATATATTTCCTCACATAAGTTAGCATGCAATGAAGTGATTTTTACATCAAGTTTAAGCTCAAGGTCCAAATTGGTAGCTAGACCCAAAACATTGTTAATAAAAGTCATCTTGACTAGTAGTGAAATTTCTCATCAAAGACGATGCCCTTTTATGGTTATGATATCCCTTCACCACTAATCTTGCCTTATACTTCACAAACTTGTCACCTTCTTTCTTGATCTTAAAATACCCATCTATTTTTCAATGCCTTCTTACTTTTGGGAAACTTTGGTAACTCTAAGGTCTCATTGTTTTTCAAGGAATTCATCTCCTCTTACGTTTCCTCAAGCCAAAAGTCTTCCTCTTAGAAATTCTTTGGCTCCCACTCAACAGTGCTTAAGAGATATTCTAAACTTAGGCATCTTGTTAAAGACTATTTCCCTCTAATTGACACTTAAAGTTGGATATCTTCTAACACTAATGAGGTTGCTCCCCTGGCTCACGATGCTTATGGAACTCATCTACATTATCTACAGAATACAACTCATGTAGCTAATCACCATAAAGTTACTCCTAATCATTATCATCATGTGTGAGCTCACGCTCTTCACCTCTTCATCTGTAGGTTAATCAACAGAGGTAGAAAAATGAGAAACATCTATAATCCCATAGGATAAACTATTAGTAGTCTTGACTTCTTTGACGAGAAGTACACCTATCTTATGCTCATAGAAGACTATGTCTTTGCCTCAGACAACCTTCTTTTTTTTAGTTGTAGAGCAAGTAAGAAACTCTTCATCACCATATCTAACAAATACACAAGGATTAGTCTTCAAATCAATTTTCAATCTCTATTCCTTTGGCATATGTTTGAAATTTTTTCATCTGAATACCTTCCGATGTGAATAAGAAGGATCATTCCCTACATATATTCTCTCAATAATATCAAAACCAAAAGGAATTGATAGAACTCAGTTGATGAAGTATTCATCAATTTTGATCGTCACCCCAAACAGATTTCAATATCTTGGACATTTTGAGCATGTATTTAACCTTCTTTATAATGGTTCCATTCATCCTCTCGTTGACACCATTGTGTTGTGGGATACTAGGTTTTGTCTTCTCATATCTCATGCTATGTTTTGCATAATACTCACCTCTATTTTTAGTTTGGAGACACTTTAATTTTCTCTTTGTCTCTTTTTCCACCATCATATGAAGTTTTTGAAAAATCTCAAATACCTAACTTATTTTT
Organism: Erythroxylum shatona; assembly: GCA_027568895.1. Taxonomy (NCBI): domain Eukaryota; kingdom Viridiplantae; phylum Streptophyta; class Magnoliopsida; order Malpighiales; family Erythroxylaceae; genus Erythroxylum; species Erythroxylum shatona. Next base: position 50,483,424 of record JAOSBK010000206.1, read on the forward strand.
GTCAACATATAAACCTAAGTTTTATGTGAATCTTCATTGATATAAGTAACAAAATATTTATTACCTCCCAAGGACCCTGCCTCAATTGGACCATACACATTGAAGTATACCAACTCTGTCATAGCCTTCTTTCTAGTAAACCTTTTTATGGAAAAATTTGATGTTGCTTTCCTATTAAACAATGATCATATGAGTTGAGGGAGATACTAGTGTTTGTAAGGATAAGAGATTTGTTGGGTAACTGATAGGTGTAGATTGCATTGTATTTTTATAGGTAATTTGATATGTGTTTAGTGGTTAAGTTGATTATTTAGTGTGGGTTTAGCTTAAGAATTGTGTTAGTTTATAAACATTTGTACTTTTAAGTGTTCTTTAGGTGAGAACATGTTTTTGAGCTTCAATTATATATATGCAAGGTGTCATGATGAATTTGTTAGTGTTTCAGGGCATTCGGAAGAGTTTCAGAGGAGATCCCAATCAAAACACAAGGCCACGATTGTGAGGGACCTGCCACGATCGTGAAGAAAGCACCAACATAGAGCCACAATCGTGGTAAATATGCCACGATCATGATAGATGATCAAGCATAGGGCCACGATCGTGGGGGATCTGCCACAATCGTGAGAGAGAGCAAATAATCAAGCCACAATCATGTACTAAGGGCCACGATCGTGGCCTGTGCACAAAAAAATGTGAAGTCACTGCTAGATTCAAGTTTTTGAGGGGCATTTCAGACCTCAGAAAGACATTAAGGTTACTTTAATTGGTAAAGACTATAAAAGGATTATGATATAACCCTAAAGGGGGAGTCTACATTCTGCCTACATTTGGAAACTCAAAAGAGGGAGAGAGAAGAGACAGAGAGGAAGAAGAGGAAGACGAGGAGGGTTCAGACGCTGAAGCTTTCCGAAATAGGTGATCTCCCGAACTGCTTCTTTTTCGAATCATCCAACCTAAGTTTCGCTTCCTCTCCATTTATCTTTTTATTCATTTAATGTGTAAGATTGAGATGAATTGTATGGATATGGATTTTGAGTTGTTCATGATGTTCTAACTTTTCCTTTGAGATTTTGCTTATTATTAATGTTAATCTAATTGAATTGTGCTTCCTTGATGTGGGTATTGTGATTGATTAATATATTTACATATTTCGGTAACAAAATGAGAGGGTGAATTAAATAAAAATGATTAGATTGAATTGACAAGAGTTAAGTAATCTTATTGACCACTTAATCAATCTAGTCGCTAATTTTATGGAGAGAGATCTCGTGCAAGACCTGATTATTTATTAGAGAGCCTTAGAACTAATTAAAAATATGGGTAATTTTTGAATTGAGAGATTACAAGTCCATAATTCGATTAGGTTTTACAATTAGGGAATGATTATAACTCGAGAGAGAGTAATCAACCCTATGATCATCTTGAACTAACATCCCATAAATACATAAAAGGCTAGATTAGTATTAATGATAGGTAAAATCCACTCTCCTATAACTTGATTAATTCTCTCTTTAGATTTCCACTATTGCATTATTCGATTGTTGCTAGTTTGTTTTGATTTAGTTCACTTTCAGTTATTATTCAAATTTGAGTCTTAAACAAAGCACAACCTAAATTAAGTGGTGCCTGAGCACAATCTCTGTGGGACGATATCTACTTTTTACTACAAGTAACAACCTATGTACTTGTGATTTTTAACGTAAAACAAGTAACTAGTTTTGTAATCAACAGTAACAATTTGATCCCCTTACTAATATGTACCAATATATGGTGCCATAAGTTTGGAGAAGTGTTCTCTTCAATGACCTGTAATTCAATAATACATACCTTTAAATGTGTCTTGTTCAAGGTGCAACATAATTCACCGCAAGCAACTATCATTGCTCCTTTAGACAACTTCCATTTATCATCCCTAAATGTGTACCAGTACCCTTTTTAGTTAAGCACATTTGCAAACAACAAATTAAGGTGCAAGTTAAGAATGTGTCATATACCCTTCAAAATCAAGATGCACCTATCATCTGACTAAATAAGGATGTCGCCCCTCCTGACTATATTAGTGGAACTCTCATTACCCATCTTGACACGCCCAAAATCAACACTCCTATAATTAATAAAGTACTCCCTCTTGGGAACACAGTGGTAAAAGGCTACATATTAATAAGCCAATTGAAATTTGAATTAATATTATTAATACACTCATTGGTTGCACAAATCAATGACACCTCATCATCAGTGCTTGAAGCTATTGTTGTAGTATTTTTTTGTCTCTATTTTTTTTAGGATTTTGCTTCTTTTGGTCTCTCTTCCACTTATGGTAAAACCTTTTTATACAATTAGGAAGTAGTAATGGCATGTCCTAGTTTCCTTCTCATTTCAAGGCTTAAAATGATTCTTAGACTTGCCATGCACTTTAGGACCTCTAATCTTCTTCTACCTCTACTCTCTACCATAAGAGCCTATACTTATTAACACTGATCTCCTTTATTCTTATCTCTTTATTGAATATGCCCTCTTTAATCACATCCAAAGAAAGCACACCATTTGAAGCGGAATTGATGATGGTCACAACTAATATTTCCTAACTATCTAACAAGGAACTCAATAAGAACAAGGATTGTAGCTTGTCATCAAGGATCATTTTCATAGTGATCAACTTGTTGATGATGTCCTGAAAGTCATTAAGACTTGGCGTTTGAATTCCAACTCTGCTCACCGCCATTCTCATCTTTCGCCACATCGTCATCAACGCTAAGCATAGGCTCAACAATCTCAACATCCCTCAAATTGTCCAAATTCTCAGTCTTTTCTTCTTCTGGCTATGCTATGTTAGAAGAAGATCTCACGTTCTTGACGTTACTGTTTCAGGATTTGGTAGACTAGGAAACATTCCTAATCGGGTCTTCTTCTTCTTCTTCTTTTTTCTTAACACTGAAGTTAAGATAATAATTATCTATATTTTATGTAAGCATTACTAAATTAATAATTAAAAGTTTATAAACAATTAATAATTAAAAGTTTATAAACAAAAATATATCAAATAAAAAAACTCTACTTTTCTCCTAAAAAAACTCTACTTTTATATATCAATTTATTAGAAGACAAAAACAATAATTATGTTTAACAATTGCATGTAAAAAAATTAAAGTTCTAATTTAAGAATATTATGTAAGTATTTAACTATTTTAAATATATTTTCGTAATTTTCAATTAAAAATAATTTTATTTTTAATTTAAAAATTAATCTTGCCATGAATATATTGATAATATAGATTAGTTAACATAATATTGAAAAAATCAAAAAATACAAAATTTGTATTAATATGTTTGATTTTATAATTATTAAAAGAACATAATTTATATATTAACAGAAATAGTTAATATATTTAAAAAAATTCAATTAATTGGGAGGGAGTTAACAAAGAATTAGAAATTACCCTATTTATTTGGAAAGAGGTCAAAATATACTAATTTTCTAACCTTCAACTTCAAGTTTACAAGTCTCTTAATTTAGGAAGTTTTGTTGCGAGCAGTCTTCCTCTTATAAAAAACCTCAAATTTCTTCTATAACTCAAATGGATTGGTCTCTTATGATACATGGTTGAATATGTTTATATCAATTAATTGTCTAATGGCATCCAAGATTTTTCAATTCATCTTTTCCCACTCTTTATTTGACATTTTCAGGTTTAGATGACATATTGTCTTTTCTACTTTTATCCACATCAATTAGGTTGTATAAATCTTTACAATGCAAAAAATCTTCTATCATGGGTCTCTATGTTGAGTAATTAGTCGTGTCAATTTAGCCATAAATTATTACCTCTCCATATGTTGGCCCCCGAAATTTTTTCTTATTGAATTAAGCATGATTTAAATGAATTATGAGGTTTGATGGATTAATTTTT
>JAOSBK010000206.1:50511872-50523813 GCA_027568895.1 Erythroxylum shatona
AGACACATATGCCGGGAAATGTCATGAATGCATGTACAGTCATGTGCATGTGCAAAAATTCCTATTCATGTATATATGGAGGCCATATTATGCATGAACATAGCAAAACACTTTTAAACACTCCTAACCCGTTCCAAATTACTATTTTACCCTTCCGATCGGTGATGGGATGTCACAATAGAAGTGTTGGATATTAAAAAAAAAAGGAAGTCTAAAAATTCTGGGAATGAATAGTAGGAGAGAGTTGAACTTTTAATCTAAACTTTCGTGAATTTACTATACTGAGCAGATTTTGACAAAATGGTCTTCATGAAAGTTGTATATCTTTCTTTTATCTTTCCATTGATATAAAGTTTGTAAATTTTGGAGTTCTAGATCAAAAGTTATAGAGGTTTGAAGTTGTGACGTCGATGAAAAAGAAGAATGATTCGCAGGCCCACTGGAGTGTTGCAATCGTGCATATACACAATCACGACTTCACAGGACCACCCAAAATGTCATGGTCATGCATGTATATGATTGTGACTTTGCAAGACCACCCAGAGTGTTGCAATTGTGCATGTACACGATCGCGACTTCCCTGTTTATCCAAAGAACGTTATTTTCTAAACATACATCGATCTTGTTGTTATAACTTCTTCATCCAATGTACAAATGACTTAATTATTAAACCAATAGATTCCTAACACATTTTCCTACCTCTTAACAAAAATTGGTAGTATTCTGAATTGTTTTGAAAAATATTGATTGAACGAAAGTGAGAGAATCTGTTGGAATGGTATGAACTGGTATCGTTTTACTGAATATACTTTAGTGTTTTGATTATATTTGGACTTATAGGATTCCAAATGAGATGATTCTTAATTTTGAGTAAACTAGAGAAATGGGGCTACAAATAATACAGGAATGTCTAATTTTGATTCACTCTTTAAGATGTTCAATTTCTGGGTGGAATTTGTACATAGTAAATTATTTTTGAATGAGAACATTCTGAAAAGTTTTGAGGTATATCTTCCAAATTACTGAACCAAATTTAGTGATTTTTATGTCAATAGAAACTCAAGTCATTGGAAAATAACTTTTTATAAGGAAGTGTTGCCTAATTTTTCCATTTACTTCATTAGATTTATTATGCAAAGTTGATCATACGTATATTGGAAGAAAATCTGAAGTGGTCAATGAAGTTGTATAATTAGTTTCACATTGCTTTTTATTGGTCTAAATTATAAGTATACATGGTATTAACGAGGGCTTTGATATATGAATGATTTGTTCATAAGGATCTTTATAAAGTACCTCAGAATTGTCATTGAATATGCATTGTGCATGTTGTATAAGTACGTGTGCATTAAGGAATATTTGTATAATTGTGCAACAGTGTGATATTTGTAAATGTGTTTTGTATGATATAGAAGAACTCATTGGACACCAGTCGAACATTACTGGACCATCCAGGCAATATCATTTTGGACCGTACTGTGAGTCAACCTAGATTATTTCCTAGGATTGATTTGTTTTGAATTTATTTGATTTATTAAATTTTCAAAAAACTTTTAATGAACTGTTTATGAATTGTTTATTAATTCCGGATTTGAAGTTCGAGGAGTTTATTAGTTAGGCATGTATTGGAAGTTTTTTGATTTGATAAGAATTCCTGAATGACTTTGATTCTCAACAAAGGCTGAATATCGGACTTAGGTCCAATGAATGTGAAAACTTTGTATAAGCATTTGTATAAGATTGTGATATATGAAATATTCAGTATTTGATGCATTTCATAAAAAACATGCTTAGATAAAGGCATTGTGACCTTAGGAGCCAATTTGAAGCGCTTCCACGTAGAGCTTTGTGTCGTGATTTCTAATTCTGCACGTAGAGCTATGCTCTATGATTCTATTTGACTGAGCCCTATGGGCCAGTATTTGTATAAGTTTATAATTGGCACTCAGTCACAATAATAACAATGAATGTGAGTCTCATGCATATAGCATTTATATAAGATTGAAATCCATGAATGATTTGCAAAGCTGTATTGAGTGATCCTATGTTGTGTCGTGTTGTGTGAATTATGATGTTTTGAATGAATATTCGCACAAAAGTGATGTGTGTATGTGATATGGTGAAATCATCAATGATGGTTCACTCATTAAGTTCGCAAAACTCATCAAAAATTGCAATGTGGTTTTTCAGGTACAAGACAAGAGACCTAGTGCTTTAGACAGGACTTAAGGACCCTTTGGAATTTTTTTATGGCTCAGAGTTTTATCAGCTAGCCCCAGGAGTGTATAGTCTTGTATTTTGTAGTTTTGGCTAGAACCTATAAAAGGTTTTGTAAATATTTGTCTAAATGAAACAGTGCAAATTTGGTGTATGAATGAAATGAAAGGTTTCAAAATTTGTTGACTTTTAAATGATGTTAGTGATGTCAGGTATAAGTTGGATTTTGTTTTGCTCCAACATACCATTATCATAGGGTATGTACTTGAATGTCCTTCAGGTATTCGGGTATTTGCCTTATGGTAGTGGGATGTTGCATTGGTGGTATCAAAGCATGGTTTGGCATCTTTAGGGACAAATGCGAGTTGAAATATGATAAATAGTGAGATATTCAGGCAGTGATCACCACTTTTGATTATTATAGGTCACCTTCCGTAGGAGAGTCAATTGGTAAGTCAGTTGACATGGAGTCTGTAGGAGCCAATGTAGGGTCTCCTGTACCTGAGTATCCTCGGATGCCTCCGAGAAGTCCTGTGAGGTGAGAAAGGAGATATGATAAGCTAAGGAAGCAAAGGGAGACTTTTATGGAAGTACAGACCCAGCTGAAGCAGAAGGGTGATTAGAGCGAACTGAAAGAGTGTTCAACCAGATCGATTGTGAAGCAGATGAGAGATTTGACTATGTTGTCTCACTACTGCAAGGTCTTGCATACCAGTGGTGGAAGATTGTCCCGAGCAGTACGACCAGGCCTTGTCAATTAAAGTGGGAAGACTTTCTGAGGGTCTTTAGAGATAATTACATGCCTAAGATCTATTTAGAAATGAAGATCAAGGAATTCTTGGAGTTGAAGCAGGGTAGGATGTCAGTGGCTAAATATGAGGGTCAGTTTAATGAGTTGATGGGTTATGCTACTGCTCTGATCCCTACAGAAGAAGATAAATGTTGGAGGTTTGAGAATGGACTCAATATGGAGATCAAAAGAAGGTTGGCATTTTCATATTTGGGTACTTTTATTGAGTTAAGAGCTGCTTCGATCAGAATTGAACAGTTATTAAAGGACAGTCAAGGAGAGAGTAGATAGGAAGGCAGGGGTTAAAGACAAGATGAATCTCAAATTAATTCTAATAGAAGTTTCAGGAAACTCCATAACAAATCACCTCGATTCCAGACTAGATCGAGATAATCTGGATATCGTTCAAGAAGTGAATTTATTCAAACTGGGAGAGATAGTGGATAAATATCCTAGTATCAACAACTGCGTGAGTGTGAGTACTATAGAAAAAGGCATGGTGGTGAATGTTAGAGAGAAATTGGAGCCTGTTTTCGATGTGGATCTTATGAGCATCAGATTAGAAATTGTCTGGAGATGCTAGGATCACAGTCAGGAGCTAGAGGAGGAGTAATGACTAAGACTTCAACTTAGTAGAGTGGAGTTGGCATACCTGCACAGAGAGGCAGAGGCAGACGTAGAGGTAAAACTCAGTTAGCAAGGCCCAACGTCAGCACTGAGGTACGGAGTAACCAGCCATAATCTCAAGCCAGGGGTTATGCCATCATCGCACAGGAAGCGTCGAACTCTCCAAATGTGGTAGCAGGTGTATTAAGTGTTTTTCATTTTGAAGCATATGCTTTGGTAGATCTAGGATCTACATATTCATCCATCGCACCGCATTTGGCATCTAGTTCATAGCATAGCTACATGGGAAACGGAGAATCATGTGAGAATTTAGTACCCCTACTTTTTTATCAATTAGATAAGAATTTTGAGGATAAAATTTTTGTTAGGAGGGGAGAATTGTAGCATCCCGTTACCCATGTTAAGGCTAGAATAACGATTTATGAGAAATCAATGAAAAATTAGGAAAATTTATGTCATGCATAAGTTAAGTGTGACAGGCACATTTTTGCTAGGAGGGGACAATTGTAACATCCCGTTACCCATGTTAAGGCTAGAATAGCGAGTTATGAGAAATCACTGAGAAATTAGGAAAATTTATGTCATGCATAAGTTAAGTGTGACAGGCACATTTTTTCACTTTCATATGACTGTACATGCATTCATTAACATTTTTGGGGTATAACTGGATTGAGTTGTGATTTTTGAGATTTTTGAGAATTTTAAATTTGTTATATTGGAAATATTATTGATTTGTGGAATTGTTATATTTTTGAATTTTTGTGAATTTTGGTGAATTTAGGAATAAATTTTGGAAAATTATAGAAAATAGGAAAAAGAAATAAAAAGAAGATTTGGAGACAGTTTGATTGTAAAGATGAGAGTTTAGTGGAGTTAGTTTCAAAAGAAACTAAGTTAGAGCTTAGGTATTAGGAAAGTGACAAGTGTCACTTAGTTAAGTTACTTTTATAATTTGTTAGAAGTAAGTTTGAGTTACTCAGGGACGGAGCTACACTGAGGGTAAGTGGGGGCACTTGCCCCCACTGCCTTCAAAAAATTTCACATGAAAAAATTATTATTTTAAGTTTTGATCCCATAAAAAAATAAATTTTGCTCCAAGTAAAATTTTGCCCATTAAAAATAAATTTTTGCCCCTCTCAAAATTTTTTTTGAATCCGTCCCTAGAGTTACCCGAGAGTTAAAAAGATTAAGTGATATTTCTAAGTTCCCTTCTTCATAGTCACCTTCTTCGAATTTCTTCCCATACACAAAGTTTTTTATCAAACTCATTCCAAGAGTTAACCTTGCTTTTTCATATCCCTCACCATTTTCCGCACTTCTAAGTGTTTCTTTTGCCTTAAGAAAAATTAGAAGTTGGTTAGTGTTTACAATGGATTACGTGATTTTGCATGAGTTTAAGACTTGAAGATAGTTGAATATTTTAGAATTTTTAACAAGTATTGAGAAAATCCTTTAGAGTTTTGGATTTATGAAATGAAATTGATGAATTTCTATCATCTGCATGAAAAATGGCATATACGTGTATATATTCATGAATATTATGTTGGTGGAATTAAAATTTTGATTATAGTGTTAAGTTAATTTTTTATAGATTGTTAGTGATTAGGTGATGTAAAAATGTTTTTGGAGTTAGAAATAGCAATGAAATGGTGAATGAGATGAGTGTAGGAAATGAAAGTATATAAAGGTGGTATGCTCTGTTTTCTGTTTCTTCATTTTGCATATATATATGTGTGTGTGGTTACGTGAGTTCCATATAGATGATCAAGAAAATGATTTTTGAGTTGAATAGTAGTTGTAAAATGATGGTTTGAGATGAGAATGAGTGTTTAAATGAAGGTCGAAAAGAAAATAGTGAATGTGATAAAAAGTTGAAAATGAAGTGAATGGTGTGTGGCAGAGCATGAAGAGTCAACTATTGATATTTTATTTTCTTGATGGAACTTGGTTAAAATTACATTTTAAAGGTAGTGTGAATTATGGTGAATGAGTGTAGTGAAGTGGAGTAGAATAAAAATAGAAGTGCTGGATTTTGAAAAAAATGGAAGTCTAAAAATTCTGGAAATAAATAGTAGCAGAGAGTTAAATTTTTATCTAAACTTCGGTGAATTTATTGTATTGATCTAGGTAGATTTGGACAAAATGGTCTTCAGGAAAGTTGTAATCTTTCTTTTAGCTTTTCATTGATATAAAGTTTATAAATTTTGGAGTTCTAGATCAAAAGTTATAGAAGTTTGAAATTGAGATGTCGATGGAGAAGAAGAAGAAGTAGAATTGCACTGTCATGCATAAGTAAGACAGTGACTTTTGGGGTTCAAAATGGCATGATGGTGACTTTTGAGGTTAGCGAAAATGCACCGTCATGCATAATGGTGACTTTAGAGGTGAAGAGAAATTTGCACCTTCGTGCATGATTGTGCATTTGAGATTTTCTCTTTTTACTGAACAGTCTTGCTTCTTTTAATCATAGCTTCTTCTCTAGACCTCCAAATGACTTGATTCTTAAACCATTGGATTCTTAATACATTGTTCTACTTCTCCAAAAATTGGTAGCATTATGAATTTATTTGAAAAAGATAGATTGAATGAAATTGAGATAATCTATTGGAATGGTATGAAGTGGTGTTATTTTACTGAACAACCCTCAGTATTTTGATTATATCTGAACCTATAGGATTCCAAATGAGATGATTTTTAATTTGGAGTAACCTAGAGATACCTACAAATTGTATCAAGAAGTCTAATTATGATTCAGTCTCTAAGATGTTGAATTTCTTAATGGAAGTTGTGCATAGTATACTGTTTTTGAAAATGAACAACCCGATAGTGTTTAAGGCATATATTTAAATTACTAAACCAAATTGAGTGATTTTGGTGTCAAAGGGAAGATAAGACTTAGGAGAACACTTTTTTAGAAGAAAGGATGACCAAATTACATCAATTTTACTTTTTAATAGAATATGAACAGTGGACCTGAAAGTGTGACTTGGAAAATTTTGAAGTGAGCCAATGAGAAATGAATTGTGATTTTAATAGTTTTAGCGAGGCATAAACCTAGGTATAAATTATACTTAGATGAGTTTTGATATGATTAAGATTTTTGTGAAGAAATTGATAGAAAGATACCCGGAATTGTCATGAACATGCATTGTACATAGTTCATATACACACGTACGCATAAATGAATGCTTATAATTGTGCAAAGTTATTAATGTGTGTGCAACATATGTATTGCATAATTGTGATGTATAGGATAAACGTTTGCATTCAGATGTTTCCAGAATTTGGAAGCAAATGTTAAACAGGAGCGTACTGTGAGTAGACTGAAATGGTCTCATTTCATTGTTTGTTCTATTTTGAATTTTGTATTGATTGACTATTGAAGTGCTACTTGTATATGAATGAGATGAAATAAGTGTGCATAATATGTTTGTTAAATGTCGGACCCCGGTCCGATGACAAATATTTTTTGAATGTGCATTTGTACGGAAATAAAAAATGATACTCAACTCTAATGTTAAATGCCAGGCTACGGTCTTATGATATGTGAACGTGAGTGAATGTGGATCATGCAAATGTGACTAATACATTTCATTTCATGAATGTATGAAATATAATGACTGTTGTGACCAGAGTAGCCACCGATCAGAGCTTAAAGCTCAACGAGTAAAAATGAGCTTCGAGCTCAAAAGTGAATTAGAGCCTCAGGCTCAACGTTTAATGAGCCTTGTATGCCCCAGGCGGATAAGGGACAGTTATCAATGAGCCCTATATGGGACAGTTTAGGCACTCAGTTATAACAAAGTAACAAATAAAAAACGGCTCTATTGTGCACTGCATATGCATAATATGAATGATTATATCTATTGAATGTGAAGTGTGAAACGTTGTGAATTTGATTATGTATTATTTGACAGGGTGAGCTATCGATGATGGTCACTCATTGAGTTTGTAAAACTCACCCAAAATTTGCAAAAAAATTTCCAGCACTTAGAAGAATACCCTGTTAGGCAAACAGGAATATAATTACTGCATGTAAGGGAAAGATATAGGTCAGAATCAGTACGCATCTGCATTAGTGTTATCCTATTCTTAAATAAATTTATATTCCGCAATTTCTGTAAAATAGTGTTTTGTATTTGTAATGGGCCCCAATTGGCTATTGAAGTTCTATTGATTGTAATGTGTTGATTGAAGATGTTTATGAATGAAAGTGAGCCCAAATTGATTACTAATTTTCACGTATTTAATTGTATTAAAAAAGTTTCATACCAAGTTTTGACTGATTGAGTGTTCTAGCACGCCACTCTCGCGGGGTACGAACTCAGATATCCCTCAGGATGTCGGGCACGTGTCTTACAGGAGTGAGGTGCTACACAGCTAATGTCTCTTCCACAAAAATTTTGATTAAAATTTCAAGAGTTTTATCATTCCACTCCGCTTTAACCATTTTTTTAAATTTATCCCCACCTTGAACATCTTGACTTGGTATTGACATTTTCTATCAACAACAAAATCCTTACTGCATATAACAATAAATTTAGCAAGTATAAGAAAATATAAAAGCATAACCAAAATGACATAGACAAAGGCATAAAAAGCATTAAATCTTTGTGAACTCAGCATTAAAAGCATAACAACGTCTATGGAAGTTCATGCACGTACAGAAGTAAAAAAAAGAGATATGCTTCATAAGGAGGCGCTATCTCAAATACAAATTACCTAGAATGTATTACTTTCGGCCTATATTTAAAAATAGTTTTACATGCCTACTTTGAATCATTGAGTGCACTTAAAAGAACTAGAGAACTACTTTGAGGGACTAGCATCTTCACTCACGGGCTTGATGGAATCACAGTATTAGAAAATTCAAGAACAGGGAAGCGAGGGCGACATAAGAGACAAAACAATGAACTTGTATACGATTATACGACGAGTCACTGATTTTAAGGAATTCATTCAAGGAAGATGAAAACATACAAGCAAAGAGTCGAATTTGGAGAGAGGCAAGATCCATTAGTTAGAGAAAATGAGAGAAAAACAACCCAACAATTTACCACAAGTCAAGGAATCTAACTTTTCTGGTAGAGATTGATAGCATAAAGATCATTACAAATTTTACATTCAGATTTCACTGTTACTCAAGTAGTCAATCAGTACATAGTATCATCTATCATAGATAGAAAGAATAGTTGGAGATACAACAATCTGATTCCTCAAAATACAATCATACATTAGCGAATAAACGATTGACCCAAAAGGTCACAACAGTTATAAGATTGACCCAGAAAATAGATATGACTTATACCCAAATACAAATTACTCAGAATGCAACACAAAATCTTCTACACCTCCGAGTACCAAGCCACCGTAGTTCACATAAGAAGAAAAATGAAACCAACAGAATGAGAAATGGAAGCAATTAACTAACTAAGCAACTAACATCAGAAAAAAATGAAACCAACAGATCGAGAAATGACAAAAAAGCAAAATAAAGCAAGTACTTGAAATGAACCGAGTGAAGATGGGTTAGATGTGTCCTTTGAGAAGTTGGTGGTCACCTTTTCCCTTGTGAAGATTGATTTGCAAAACAACTGTGGAAGATTGCGATAAACGTCAACGTCGGATATTATAAACGTAAACGTCAAATAAAAAGTCTACCTGAAAAAGCTAAAATGAGGGACCTTTTTGAAAAGTTTCAAATTTGAGCTTCTTAAAAAGCTATATTTTAACTTCCAAACAAGCCATTTCTATTTAAAAAGTGCTTTTGATTTTTACAGTCAAACACTCATTTTTCTTAAAAAAAGCTTTTGTGGTTAAAAAAAGTGCTTATCCACCTTCCAAAAGTTCATTCAAACAGGCACTAAAGCACAAATAATTTCCTCAGTCTAGAACTCACTAAGCATCTATTGGTCCTCCCATTTGGTGATCCTAGCCACCATATAGTAAAAACACTAAGAAGATTCCTCTAAAGTTGAGGATTGGAGACAACAAACAAAGCAAGGATCAAATGGAAAGAGGCTTATACCCCCAAGCAATAAGGTGGCTTAAGGTTCATACTTCTGAAGGTGACCAATATGACAACAATTGCAAAGAATACTTGTAGACTGCTTAAAGATACACGGCTACTATATAAAAGGGAAACATTTTTGGAGCTTCATTTGCCCTAAAAATGCCTCAGCAGTGATTCAACATATTCTAAGGCTCAAGGATAGGTTTAAAGATGGAACTTTGTATAGAATATGAGATGGCAAAAGTGCCTCACTTTGGAGGGATAAATGGTCAGCCCGTAAAGAGCTAAGCAACCTAGCGGATTTGCTGCCCCTTAAATTGATACGCTGACAGGAAACCAGAAAGCATAAAGTTCTATCCAATAAGACATTATTGGAGAGAATAATAGCTAACTCAGTTATACTTTAATTATTAACGACTTATGCACTAAACCTATCAAAAAAGACATGCCATAATGCATAAAGTTTTAGCCAATAAGACATTTTTGGAGAGAATAATAGTTAACTCAGTTATACTTTAATTATTAACGACTTATGCACTAAACCTATCAAAAAAGACAAAATGTTGTGGTGTGGAACTGCCTCGGGGGAATTCTCAAACAAATCCATGAGGAAAATCCTCTGAAACGTAGAACCAGAAGTTGCATCGCATGAACTTATATGGGGTAATCATTTACTAACAAAAGTAGCTTATACAATGTGGATAGCAGTCAAAGGAAAACTCCCAACAATGGATAAGCTTACAAAATATCTAACAATACCGAATAGACGCTATTAGTGTGAATCCGAATAGGAACTAATAGATCATGTATACTTTAATAACACATATGCAAACAAGGTTGGCAACCTATCTTGCAAATGTTTAGAGTAGGAAATCCATAGGGCACATGGCATGACAGATTTGGTTTGAGCATCAAATACAATTACGAAACAAAAGAGAATAAGAGGATATTTGAAATTGCATTCTCATACTTGGTATTGCTCCTCTAGGAGGAAAGGAACGACAGGGCCTTCAAGGAACAATCGAAACAATTATCTCCTTGGTGAAATTAGGGCTCAATTGTCGATTTACAAGAGTAAACTCTCCCTCAGTACCCAGGCAAGGGACAGATGGAGCATAGCATAAACCGCACGTGGCCTATTGTTTTTAAGGTACGAGAAAAGGCTTTGAAGTGTGAAGCCGTGGGGTGACCTTCCTAATTACCATATTTGGATGGCCTAATTAAATTATTTTTATTGATTAAAAAAAGTAAATTCTCTAATAAGAGAAAAGCACTTCACTTCTCCATTATATATTTTAGGATTATTTTATTTATTTTATTTTAGCACTTCTCCACAAATTTTTATTTAATTGTTAATATTGTTACTATTATTAAATAAAAACTATCAAAATTTTAAATTCATTAAATAATTAATCTATTATATATTTTTAAGATATTTACAATTATACTATTAATTATTACTGCATAATGAAATATATTGTTCCGTTAATAATATAAGTAAATTTTGACTTAAAAACAAAAACAAAGGTTAGAAGTACTTATTGTTATTTTTATAGATTACAAAAATAGAACTAAAAACTCAATCAAAATAAATGTTTTTATGGAATTTAAAATCAAAAATAAAAATAAAAATAAAAATAAAATCATATAAAATATTCAAATTGCCATGTCGTACCTTATCAGAAGATAAGAATATGGATGGCAGTGTGCAGTGTGAAGTGTGAAAAGATTCCAACAAGAGCATTGGAATCAACAAGAGCATTTGTTTCTAGCCTAATTCATCTTGAACAACCCCCTAAGTGTTGGATTTTTGAAGAAAAAGAGAAAGAAAGATAATAGAAGTCAAACTTTTGTTTACTGATTTTCATTTGAACTCAAAATAATGACAGCTTTAAATAAATATAGAAATAAACTAACCTTCCTAAATGCTAGCAACTAGGAAAACAACATGGGAATCAAGAAAAGGCCCACTACCCCACAAACTTCACAACTAATTGAGTAGATAAACATGGCCACATAATCAATAAAAATAATAATTTTGAATTAATATTCAACATTCCCCCTTGATTCAAAATTATAGATAATTTGAAGCACTTCTCTTCAATGGACGATGCACTTCTCACCAATCTGCAACTGTTGATGCACTTCTCATCAAACTTCAACTATTGATGCACTTCTCACCAATCTTGCAAATAATAGTATTGGAGCACCTCTCTCCAATTTTAAAATAAAGTTTCTTCTTCTTCTTGAGCAAAATTTGATTGCTCATTTTTGAACTTGCAATATTTTTGTAT
>JAOSBK010000206.1:50523913-50543488 GCA_027568895.1 Erythroxylum shatona
TTCCTAAATGCTAGCAACTAGGAGAACAACATGGGAATCAAGAAAAGGCCCACTACCCCCACAAACTTCACAACTAAAAGAGTAGATAAACATGGCCAGATAATCAATAAAAATAATAATTTTGAATTAATATTCATCACAAAGCACCAAGCAACCAAAAGTTATAAACTTTTCCTTGAGTTTGTGCAAAGTGAAACCGCAGGAGGTCATATTTGCAGATATGCTTCTGCTTTACCAGGCGAGTCAATTGCAAGTCATTAACAATACGAAGATTTACTTTTTCAGATATTCCCACATTCCATGCATATGAATGGTAAAATATATTAAAAATGGCCAAAGGCAACATCTGTAGCCCTTTCTAACAGATAAGTGTGACCCAAAAGGTAGAGTCAATGCGTGCTTAAACAGAGACTGCAACAATCCTGCTGCCACAAAGCTAAAAAGATCCTTCTCCCTGTTCTTAATTCAGGACATCATCCTAAGTAGCACTCACTTCAGGAGCCGGAGTGATCAAGCCATGGTGAAGTTCAACAGCTGTTTTCCTCCTAGCAAGCCGCGCTTTTCTGCGTTCTCCAGTGTTCCTGTGAAGAACTCCTGCACTCACAGCTTTCCTAATGGTTGAATGTGCCTTTTTAATTAGTTCATCAATATGAGCAAACTCCTCAGGTTGTACTTCAGGTTTGTTTTTCAGCTCATCCAACGCAAGAAATACCTGCAACAGTTAACAAAAATCATTTAAAGGTCAGTGAAGAACATCTAATTTATATACTATCCTTTCAAAAATTAGTATTAGAAGAGGAATACGACTCAAACAGCTTTGTCAGCCTGTCATTTAGTTCTAATGAAAAATTACTAAGCATAAAAGCACTCAAGGAACCAACAGGATGCACATTAAGCTCTAGTTGTCTAGTTCTATCTCTATCCTAGTGGTTTTTTTGAAGCCTTTGACATAAACCGAACTGCTAGAATATCTAGTTCCCTAGTCTTGAGCACAAATTATGCAGAAAAGAAACAAAAGCAATCGAATAGACTAAGTTGCCAGCTTAAGGTCGACTATGTCATAATTCAAAGATCAAAGCCAATACACAAGGACACTATAGAAGCACAGTCATTATGCTTTTCATTATACCAATAGACTGCTCCCATTATAAACCCATTGGTCAAAATCAATGGTCATAAACTACTCTTTTCATAGTAAAGTAGTTTCGATATCAAACAATAAAGAAGTCAACACAATTACGTATCACAGCAGCTAGATAAAGCTACATCGCTCATTATACTACAAAAATTAGTGTTAACATCAATAAGATTAGTTTTCAATGATTAGTGAAAGAAAAAAAATTCATAAGAGAAGACGCAGAAGGAGACACATTACCTCCTGTCCCAAGGAATATGCAATGATCAGAAAAATGATAAATTAGACATATTCACCAAATCTATAGATCATATCTAGCAACATAGATTTTTCTAAGAATCCCTCCATATAAAAAGGCCAAGAGAAGACGGGATTTTTTTCATACCTTGGATAAAGTCATCCTTCTAGCAAATCTTTCCTTTATACCCTAATCTTTTAATACATAAGTAGACAATATTCGGCTGGAGTTCTAAGCTAATATGACCTTTAATTTCATTCCTAGAGCTAGAAATGATGCATCTCATGAGCTAGCCAAACACTCTACAAATGTAAAACTTATATATAATTGGGTTGAATCTTTCTCTACTTGGCTTGTAAAGCTTGTTATGATTGACTTATAACCTTCATATATTTGGGGTTTTATCAAAACCAAAAAAGGAAAAGAAGGAAGAAGGGAAGTACGGTGTTGAACTTCATCATCTAGAATCTTTACATTTAAGAAAAAAGGGAGACTAGAATAAAATATTAGGCCAATCCAATCCAACCAGAAAACAAATTCACAATTTAATTCACTTTCATTGTCATATTATCCAACATCAAGTTCAGATCAGAGCATACTGCTAAGAGAAAGGGAAAGAGGCCAATGTTGTCAGTGAATACTCAAACTCTTTCTCATTGAAAACCACTAGAAAGTTTCCAGCTTCCTTTGACGTTAAATAGAGATAAATTTGTCATTGTGTCACCTAAAACAACAATACTCGCTTAAAGGGAATTCCTACTCTCTTTTTCTCTATCTCAGTACATGAATGCAAGTATTTGCTTGCATGCACCTTCAATAATCTATCATATATTGATCAACAAGCTAACTTTTCCGGAAGTATTTAACACCAATGAAGACATTTCAAATAAATAGCAAGTTTGATGCTGAAAACAAATATGGACCATGATAGGTGTGGAATGGAAAGGAATGGAGATGCAACGTAATTGGCTTACATAATGGAGACTGTGTAATGTATTTTACATGAGTAGAACACATGATCTTAAACATTATGTAATGGGGACTTTATCACATTTCAACTTGTATGTAATCAATCAAAATTTCTCCCCAACTAACGTGAAAAAAAATACATTATCTTCACATAGCTTCAAAATAACCGGATTATAGATTTACCAGCAACAGAGACATCAAAAACAGATACCTTTTTCATCCGGGTTTTAACTTTTGTTCTGCGAGATTTGTTTTTAATCCGCATTTTCTCAGCTCTCCGAATCCTCTTTTGGACAGAAGCAGTAGAATAGGGGACTGACTTTTGAGCCATGCTTATTGGAACATACCCTAAAATGTCCACAAGACCGACCCAATTTAGATATCGAATAAAGCGTGAATTGAGCTCCATTTAGCTGTCAAAGGCATTAATTAAACGACCCGAAAGAAACAAAAAAACAAGAATCTCAGTTCTAAACACACAATGACTAGCTTAGTTGCGGTGGGTAACTTCTCAAGTTGAAAATGAAACAAAGTTTCAAGCTTTTCCATCCAAACTTTCAATAAACCAAACAAATGGTTCAAGATTCTATCTTTCACTCCAACGACCAAGCATATCGAGCACTTCAGCAAGATTCAAAGCGACGAAAAAGATACAATCTAATGGAGTCGCTTCAATTACCTTTATTAAGGACATTATGAGAGAAAGCGGAAAACAAACCAAGAGACCTGAAAGTGGCGCTTGCGGCAGTAGCAGCAGTGGAAAAAGCAGAGTGAAAAACACCATTCGAAGTCAGCGTTTGAGGGCAAAATGTAGACGGGGCAGCGCGTCCAAAGGCGCGCCGAGCAACTTCTTTAGGACAAGAAGAAGAACAAGAAAAAGGGTCTTTGAGAGAGAGATATCTGAGTTTAACGAAGCAAGAAGATCGTATGGCAGCTGCCATGTCTCTACGCCACTGAGGTTTAAGGTTTCTGCGGAAGACGCTTTTTTTTTGTGTTGATGTTCTGTTCAGTTCGACCAAAGAGACGGCTGTCTGGCTACCCGCTACTGTAATACAGCATTAGCACATGCCCGCGTCCAAAAATGGGGGCAATAGAGAAAATAGGTTTTATTTATAGGTTGGATTCTGTATTTTGCTAATCATATTTTTAAAATAGTAAATGAAAACTCATTTAAATTTATAAATTTATATAAATTATAAAAAAATTTAACTAAAAATTTAAAATATAAAAAATTTGCCATTTTCTTTTCCTATATTGTTATTCTTCTTTAACTTGAAGCTGACACCAACTCTCACCGTCACCGCTTCAATCTCCATTTTCTCCAGCTTCTCCTAACCGGCAAGCACAAGCAGCGAGCCATGGACGAAGAGCTCTCGTTGGACGATCCTACTCAGTTGCTTCAGTCTGCTTCCGACTTCGCTTACTATCCTGGTTTGTATAATACAATGGAGGGTCAAGATTCTTCCTTTTCTTTTTCTTCTTCGTTTCACTGTACTTTTTATTTCTGCAAATTCTATGCTCACCTCCATTACAGGAGTCCAAAACGATGCCGCAGCTAAAGAGTTCCTTGATCGTTACCCCCTCCCTCTTGTTATCAAGTAAACCTCCTCGGCTCTTCGACTCGACATCTAATCTTTCTTTTCCTCTTCCAATCAAATGTTGGGTTGAGTCTAACGTTTCAATTAAATGGTAAAGTTTCTGCTTTTGACTTCGTAGGCATTTCTTATTAAAAATTTGAACTTGCAGTGCATTACAAACAAAAGCAGAAGTTCCTGGGTTAGAGACCACTTTGGTTGCTTGCCTAGAGAGGATCTTTAAGACCAGATATGGAGCGTCTCTTATCCCGCATTTTATGGTATTTGTTTTTCTGCTACTGCGTTTTGTGGATGAAGATTGTACAAGTCCTTGTCTGTATGTTGGCCATGGATGAGATTCAGGCAACGTGTGTCTTATTGGTTGTATAATTTGGTGGATTGATTTCATTTATGTTTTCTGCTTTTTGTTGGTTGTTTTAGTCTTTTGTGCAAATAGGCTTGAAGGCGAATTCTGAGGTAGTCAAATGTCTGGCTTGCAAAACGGTATGTAACATTTAAGCCCTATAGACATATTGGTCCAGACCTTGAAATATGTCGTAGTTGTATGCTTGTTTCTTCAAGTCTATGTTTTCTTTATTTTTATCTTTGAGGTTAATCATGCTTATTACAACTTCCTGACACACTATTTAATTCCTATACACGTTTAATTTTCTTTATAAATAGCCTACAAGTCAATCGTTTCCTAGTGCTTGCACCTAGTTTCATCTGTTAGGTGATTTTAATATTCCTTTAGAATGATGTAGATGACTTGTCTCTTTTTTTACTCTGTCTAGGGTGGAAAACATTGGATAACATCCAATTTATATGATGACGGATTGAATATTGAAAACTTGATAGTTATGTTAAACCAACTTTATGAGTTCACTACACATTGTCAGGTGATTGAATGGTTGAATGAAATTATTGCCTTGTTTAATTATGTGATGACAGTGTTGTCAATGGACCCTAATTAAAAGGCAGTTTACTTTCTAGTTATGTTGCACAAGAACTGGTTATGGTGTGAATGAATTGGGAGGGATGCACAAAAGGCAATTCTGGAGGCCTCATTTGCTAGCTATAATTTTACAGTTTTTACAAATCATTAGTTACAGCAAGAAATGTGAGGGGAATTTCAAGGAACTGGCTTAATCCTAAAGGCTACTGGATGTGTATGCTGAGTTAGAAGGACATGATATCTTATAGTTTATTTTAACTTCGGTTGTAAAGAATGAATTTAACTGCTATCTGTGTATGTCACATTATATTTTATGTTGTCTCAGTTAAATTTCTCCAGGTCAATCTGCATGCTCAGACAAATTACTTTGTATGCTTATACATAGAGGAAAATTTAACTTCACTTCACTGCCCTATCAATTGTGCTCAGGTCTCATGTCTTTTGGAGCATTTCAATGAAACACCTGCCTTAGCTGCACAGCTTATTATTGAAAATGACATATATCCACTTCTTCTTGAGTGTCTCATAAATGGGTAAGTAGTAATCCTTTAATTTTCAACTTCCTATAGAATTTTGCTACTTTTTATGTGCGTATTTACCTATCATTATCTGAAAAATGGTGCAATGCCAGAAAAAATGTAAACTGAAGATCTGGGTAAACAATAATGGATTAGCACAGTACAATCTTACAGGTCTTGACACCTTATGATGGGTGAAGTTGTGATTAATATGATAACTGGCTGTCTGGCTTTCCAATTTGATAGAGTATCATATATCTGTCAGCACATGTTGCCATTTTCTTTGGTCAGGTGGCCAGGAATTACAAAATTTTCGTTTATCACATCTTAGATCTGTCCACTATCTACTGTCTTTCACTGGAGAAGCCTGACAAATGGTGCATCTTAATTTGTCAACTTGTATTTATTTGGATTGCACGGGTGCTTTTCATAGTTGTATTAGATGCTGCTGTCAGTGATTTAGTTGCACTCTTCTGGTTCCTTCTTTCAGTTGTGTGTTGATTGTCTTCACGAATAACTGCTTTTGTTGAGGTAAGGGTAGTGCAGGAGTGGGAGTGGAAGGAAGTATCAGAAGGGAAAAGAGGTGGGGACTTTAAACAATTAGTTCATCACGCTAAAATTCAACGCTCAATAAGTGAATGTGAATGGCACTGCTTTTTGCTTTTGAAATTTGTCAATTATGTTGCTCTAGGATGCCTTTCCTCCCGCATCAAAATAATGTTGTTGATTTTGCAGAGCTCTTCAAAGATGACTTTTTTAGGTGATGTAAAGTTGAAAATAAATTTCTGATCCATTGCTGCATATGAAATGCATTTGTTCTTCCTGTAGGGATGAAAAAGTGGCAACTGAATCAATTGAGGCAATTGTGAAATTAGCTGGTTCTCCACAGGGTGTGGTAAGGACTTTGTTATTCAACACATATTATGAGGTTTAAGTTATTTTATAACAATCTTTCTGCTGTCAGAATTGGCATTATTTTTCTTAGTTGTTAGAAATCTGGAATGAGATTGTCAAGAAATTTACTCATTTTGCAGCAGATCATCTTTCCAGCAAACAACAGTGAAGTCACTCACCTTGAGAATTTATCAGCCCGAAGTTCTTCATTGGTATGATAGTTTATTCTTGGGAAGATGTCTCAAAATAGGCCCCATTTCCTGACAATCAAACCAATGAAAAGATGACATTTACTGAATTAACTTCTCAGCCACTTTGCAAATTGCATCCTATTATTCTTTGGTTATGTGTGCTCTTAGTGCATCAAGAAAAAACTTCTCTGAACTGCTAGCATTTTTTCTCTTAGTAATCAGATGATCTTTCTTGCCATTTCATGCCTATCAGGGACGTGTACGGGTTTTATCTTTGATAGTGAAGCTGTTCTCTGTTTCCCCTTATGTGGCATCTGTAGTTTACAATTCAAATCTACTCAGTTTACTGGAGGCAGAACTCAGGAACACGGATGATACTCTAGCAACGTTAAGTGTTCTGGAGTTGTTTTATGAGGTTTGCTATTTGCTAAATACTTCTTGTCTCCCTTTTTCTGCCATCTCCTAATGCTGCGTTCAGGGGCCTTGACTTTTTGGTGTTATTTATGCCCACCATCCATCAATCTACTGTTATAGCTCCTTGAAAAAATAGTTAGCATCTATTTTTGGTTTTTTGTAAGTGGCGTGAGCTATAGTCTTACTTTTTCTTGTTCCATGGTGGAAATTGAAGTTATCAGAAATTCAGCATGGTACAGAGTTCTTGTCAAGAACAACACTTGTCCAGTTACTTACTTCTATGATCAGGTAGTTTGAATGGTTCCCCTTAACATAGATGGTTAGAAGTTTGTTTGCCTAGATTCTTACTGGAAGTATTGCTATTATTACATGGTAATAGTTCCTCCTTTCTTCTCTTGAAGCAATTCTTTGATGGATGCCGTGTTAAGATCAAGAGCAATGATGATAACTGGACGACTTCTAGCCAAAGAGAATGTACTTGCATTTCTTGATGAATTTAGTGAGTTTTGTGCTTGAGTCTGGTTGTTCGTGGATGCTGATGAACACATAATTTGATGTAATTGTGTTTCTAATAGACTAGAGTCACATTGTGTACATTCACTTTGATTGCAACTTATTGGGAACATATACATATGTTGGGCAGTCTTTATTTTTGGAAACGCTCCTTTGGAAATTGGAAGAGTTAATTGTTAGTGTTCAGTTTATGCCAATATCTGAGAAAGTCTATTATAATATCCGGTGGAGAGTCAAAAGTACAAATTATTGGATTTTATTTTATGATATGTAATCTCAAACTGGTAGGCTTCAGGAATTCTTTGTTGTTGTACTAACTCTCCTTATAAATTCAGGTGTTAGAACAATTATATCAGCCATTGATCAAAGACTTGGGTTGGGAAGTGAAGATTTGAACGAGTGTGAAGCTGCCTTGGAGGCATTGGGCCAGATAGGATCATGTAAGTAAATGACCAACTACTGTTAGCTGATAAAATGTCATATTCATGTTGTTTAGATGGGTGACACTTTGCCATCAACAAATCCACAAATTAACTTCACTTGAACTTTGTTGCGTACTCTGCAGTGCATCGTGTATTATCTTAAATACCTGTGTGAAAAACTAGCCGTATCCTTTTTCTAGTTTTAGGTGTTTCAGAATAAGTGCCTTTTCCATTCACCTTTTTGCTCCAATTGATATTCTGAAACATATTTTAGGTATTAGATACATATCTGTGTTTCATGCAAATTAATTGACAACATTTCTTGTTCTTGTCAGTATTGTTGTTTAGAGTTAGATGTTTTTATCTTTATGAGTTTAGTACATGCGGTTCAAATTTGTTTCCAAAAGAGTTTGTGGAGCTTTCTAATAGCTGGGCCAGGATTGGGATCAAATAGCCAAGTGAAAATTTTAAAAGCATGAATGATGTGCTCTTTGTTGATGTTTGGTGGATATGCTGGAGTGTGAAGCAATATCTGTTGCAGCTCAGTTAAGCAGAAAAAGCTAGGAAATGTGGGTAAATAGGTAGGAGATGTTTTCATCTGAGAATCAGGAGGCGAGGAAGATTTTAACAGTTAATAATTTTGCAGCCATGTTTCACTTGTAATTGTTACTTACATATTAACCAATAATTGCTATCAAATAAAATAGATCCACATCTTTGATCTTGACGTATTTTGTATCCTCTGTCACTTGCACTCAGTTGCAGTGGTGTTTGGATTTAGATTAATCTACAGTGAAACAATAAATGGTGGTTTTGATATTGCAAGTCCTAATGAACATAGTAGAGTGGTTATGACAAAAGTCGATAATCTGACTTGTTGAAGTTGTAAGTTCGGTATCTCTATTGACATCCTATGCGTGTGGTTTCCTTGCATGATATTTTAAACAGATTGCAACATATTATGAGCTAGAATGAAATTTGCTCTTCAATAGATTTAATCCTCATGTTGTTGGTGATTGTCGTTTGTAATATGTAGATACTAAGGGATCTTTTATTTGTTACGAGTCATGTGACATGATGTGGGGTAATAAGCTTATTCAAAAAATGCAAGAATTACTGATTATTGATATCATTTTCTAGTCATTCGCTACCTAAGAAAGTGAAATTTTTTATGTGCTTGTAATGTTACTGAAGCTGAATCACGTGTGACTGTTCCAATTTCCTATTAGCTTACCCAGGAGCAACATTGCTGCTCTCAGCTTCACCTCCTGCTGCAAGACATGTAGTTGATGCAGCTTTTGAACGACAGTTTCATGGTAGACAGTTGGTAAGTTCTCTCAGTCCTTGCATTCTAACGTTTTATAAGAAGATAATCATCATGTTCTTGACAGAACCGTAACAATATCCTCAATTCTGTTAACCCTTCCGACTCTTTCCATAGAGAGGACATTATTACAATTCATTTTATATAAGATTGATGAAAATTATCTATTAACATTCTAAGGCTGTACCTACTAAATTTTATTGTACTGCAGATATGAATAATAATTACTTTGCTATTTTCTTGCAACTAAAAGGTAGATTGTCAGATAATGGTCAACCAAGTCCCTTTAAAGGTTAAAGGAGATGCAAAAAACTATTTTTAACTTCTGTATTCCCTTGTGCCTTTTGATTATTCCAGTCAACAATTCTGTGACTTGCATGTAACTTGCTTGTATGCTTGCTTTCTCAAGAATTTGCCCATGAATAAGCTCACTGGTGGAAAGTAGGTGCTAGTTCTGGACTATATCTAAAAATTGCTAACAATACTTGAAGTATTAAAGTTGTTCTCCTTGACAATCACATCAAATATCTGGCTGGAAAGTACATAATGGATTCATTTCATATAGTTATTTCAGAATCATTGATCTTATATCCAGTTATATTCAACCATGATGCACGACAAGCTCCTTTTGACCAATAGTCTGACATGCGGAAATCGTTTTTCCAAAATAAAATGTTTTTTTGAAAATACAATTAAAAGACTTGGGAAAATCAATAGTACAAGTCCTATTGTCAAAATCTCCAAATTAGTGGTACAACCTGATAGTTACAAGACTACAAAGGAGACTACAAGTTTGCTTCCTACCTAAGCTTGAGCTGATGTAGCAAATGTTGGCAATTGATGCTGATTTGATATTGCATGCAGACTGTTTGCCAGGTTAGACTAGGAATCACATTCCTGGCAAACTTGCTTTCTTTCTTTCCTTGTCAAGTTTTAGTTGTCAATTCCTAAATTTAAGGTGAAAGTTTTACGAGTTTTAGGACTTGCATATACTTATTCCATCTTGTGTCCTTACAAGTTACTGCATTTTCTGTTATCATATTGTTGAAGGATGCATTGTGCCAGTATCGTAGCAGAAATTTTGTCTAATATCATAAATTACTTCCTAGTCCTATTGCTAAAATGATTATGTTAAAGGTAGGGATTCAAATATCAAATTGAAATGCCAGATTCTGTTTTCTGTGTTGCATCTCTAAGATAATTGGATGATACACACAGGCTGCATTGCATTCCCTTGGAAATATTTCGGGAGAGAATCGATCTGAAGGCAATATTATACTGAATGGGGTTGCGGAAGATAACCTGAGACGCTTGGTCTATGAAACAGCTTCCAGAAGCACAAAGCTAACACCATCGGTGAGAATTTTTCTTAAATAGCTTTATACAACTTTATCTTTGTTCTACTGCAGTACTTGAAGTACCACTAGTACAGTCGCATGCACCAAGCAATAAACATGTGTTACTTCATTGATTGTTTGTTGCATAGCTTAGATTTTTATTCTTTTGTGCTGGCAATTGACATGATAAGCTTTTGGAATTGCTGACAAGACTAAAGCTTTTGTAATTGGCAGGGCCTTTTCTTATCAGTTCTTAAGCAGGATTCAGAAGTTCGTTTGGCGGTGAGGGCTTCTTACTTTCCTGGGCTATCTATTCTTGGAGCTGCTTAGATGACAATATTGCATAGAACTCTTTTACAAGTGTCTTAGCTGCTTCTAAGCCAGATGAGAATATTGCATAGAACTCTTTTTCTAATATTCATTATTATGCTAAATCACTGTTTTTGAACGAAATACTCAATTAACTATTTATTTGTGATCAGCAACAAGTTCATAAACCACATTATTATAAGCTACAATCACAAAAACAAACTGCAATACAAACAGATCCTAAGCACTTGCTCTCTCATGTTCTTTAAATTATTTGTTAGGCAGGACGGCTTGGAAGTGTTCCTATTTGGGTTTAAGTTATCATAGTGAAAAATAATCATGAAGCAAATTTCAAATTGTGCTAAATCTTATGTTCTTATAGTTGTGTTAAAGCCATTTTACACTAAAGAAAAGAGTTTTAAGTCCTGGTCTGTTATGACATGCACGTGCTTTGTCACATAAGACCTGGATGTGTGCATTCCAATATTGAAGTCTCTAGGGAAGGATAAAGAGAAACAAAAGGGTAAGGTTTAATATGAGATTTGTTCAAATATCAGAAGTTTTAAAAAAAATTATTATTGTTTATCACAGTTACAATTTTAACTCTTTCACGCTTAAATAGGCCAAGCTCCTCCTAAAGATGTAGCATTTTGATCTATATTTGTCACTTAATTAAAAATTGGCCTTCACTTGAAGTTTATGCCTGATCTATGGTAAGTGGGTTAATGGAGATTTTATTGTTGCTTTCTTATGTGCATATTTTCAGGCTTACAGAATGATAAGTGGGTTAGTGGCTCGGCCATGGTGCCTGATGGAAGTATGTTCTAAGCAAGAAATAATAGACATAGTCACTGATCCAGCTACTGAAACAACCAAAATAGGTTTGTGCTCCACCACCTGTTTAATATCATGTTCAAATGATCATGGTCAATGGTTAGATCTTTACATTTGTTTCTCTTGTTTTTTATTCTCCTGTAGTTGCCATTGCACTTAGTAATTGTAAATAGGATATGAATACAATTAGGATATGAACTGAATAGAAGGAACTTTTTCAGTACAGTATCTTTGGTACATATAAATGGGACACCTTAAATAGGAATTGGTAGCTGTCATCTGTCAGCCGATATATTACTAGTTCATCAATGTTTCAAAATGACTTCCGTGCATCTGAAGCACATTTGGTTAGATATGTTATACTGTCGAATTAAGTACACCACAAAAGTTGAACTGCTCTGGGCCTGTCTTTGGAACAATAGCTATATTTTCAGTTAACTTGCCTGAAATTCTCGATGCTAGTTATCAAAGAAAAAGATCGAAAGGCTTGATCATTTTTTGGGGGAAAAAATCACTCTTATTTTATAGATTACGTGTATCAAAAGAGATAGGAATGCATTACCATTATATGCAAGATAGGAGCTGCCTTGGAGTTGTTTGGTTTTATTTAGAAGCTTGATTGGAAAGATTTCAAGTGGAGAGCAAATTGATGATGTGATTGTTTACATCTTTTGTTAAACTGCTATGCTGATGGCCCAAGTATGAGGCAAGGTGCATAATTGCGCATCTGTGTTGCTGTGACTGCACAATGCCTTTTACTTGTTGAAAAGACAAATTGTTACTATTTAGCCAAGTGAGAAAAATAGCACTTCATTGTCTCTACCAGCTTGAGAGTTCTTTTTTGAAGTTTTCATAATTTTGTCTTCGTATCTTAAAGCAGTCCTGTTTTTCAGTTTCTTCATCTATGAAGCTGCTAATTGCTGCCACAATTTCAAACCTTATGTTCTCATAAAAAAAATGTCAGGTATGGAGGGTAGACATAATTGTTGCAAGGCAATCCACAAGGCTTTTATTTCTTCAGTTAAGCTCAGCAGCAATCCTACTCTTTCTGGAATAGCCACCAAGGTAAGACGTCTGTGGCATTTGACTTGTTGAAACTAGAAGTACTTGAGCTTGGTCTTCATAACATTTAGTTGTTTGGTGTCTTGGCATCTGAATTGCAGTTGCAGGAAGCTGTTAGTAGGGGTCCCTATCTCTCAGCCAAGCTACGTGAAGCACAACCTGAAGTAATGACTGCTGACAGGTTTTGAACGAAGTGGTGGCTTTTTAGAACCGTTTAAAACTTAAAAGTCTTCGCTTCAGTTGATGTACATTATTAACAATTTTCCCTTTCATTTCTATCATGTACTGATGCTTTCACTGACGGCTTATCACCCAACTATTAAGTAATAACCTTCACTTTAGAATAAGCGGATATAGTTGTATAGTTACTATATGACTTTAGAATAGTACTATATTATAGTACTTGTGGAATCTGCAGTCCAAGTGTGTAACAAGTCAGTGAACTGGCCCTTCACCCAAGCACTGGGCTAACCACTTGAATGTAGAGAGCCTGAGTAATCCCCACATGACCTCCCAACATCTGACATTGTTCATTAGATCATTGTTAGTGTACTTAAAAATGGGAAATTATTAGTAGGGGTATAAGACAATTTATGGTTGGTAAAAAGTAGGAGTCTGCAACATCTTCAACAAGTTGGTCTCTAATTGTACTATGACCCTCGTACACCCATTCAGACATGTCCAATATCATAACCACCACTACTACTGTGTTCCTCAATCTTCCCACATGCTGGAACTTATACCTATATGCTGCTATGATGTCTAGATAGGTAACTAGACTAGGGACCCTTCAATGCGTAATTCATCGGCCTGTTGTTATTTTCAAGTGCCACCGCCCCCAATTGGACCTCCCAGACAAGGCTTTAATATCATAGAAAGTGACTATTTTGGCATGGAAAGTTGAACCCTATTGTTATTTCGAATGTCGAAATCATATAAAAAATGTAATTTTATCTTCCATAAAAGTTTGAAAATTGTAGATGATTTAGACTTCACAAAAAGTAGGCACTAGCCACCCTTCTTAAAGAAATCGAGACATTCGGTCAAATTTCAGATAGAAAATATTTAATCCTCGATTTTTGTAAGAGTGGTTTGACATTTTAATGATTTTTAAAATTCTAACTGATCCAATGGGAATTTTGGTTGATGAATTTGTTGTATATATATTACTTATTTATTTTTATTTTCATTTGTTCATTCATGTGAGTCATTTAGAAACAGTCTCTCTATTAGATAGGGATAATATTTAAGTGAAATTTTCATCTATTAGATAAGGTCATTTATTCATTCCAGACTCTCGTGTGAGTTAAATTTTCACTAGATGATGTTGTTGAATTTGCTGTATCAATACATATTTTTTTGATAATATTCTAAAATTTTGGTGAAATATAATATAAAATGATATGTGAAATGAAAACCTCAATGGTCCAAAAATTAGTGAATTGATGATTTATAACTTAGTTTATTATAATGGTTATCGTGACCGGAAATAATATAAAATTTGTAGGGTATTGAGAAATGAAATTTGATTGATATTCTTGAACTATTAAATTAAAGGTTATTTCCTAAAATGGTTATATATGACTGAATCGATGCTTCGAAGAACTTAATCGACGATCAGATCATAAATTTGCTGTTGTAATTTCAAATAGTCTGCAATTATCAAGAATTAGGAATTAGCATGTTAAGAAATTAAATGTGGTGGATATCTTGTTCTATGTTACGTCAATTCAATTAGTAGATCTTACGCTATGTTTAACATCTTCACATTCATTTCATCTTATTATCTCTTTTTAGATTTAGAAAATAAGCTTTTACAAACATATAATCAGGGATGAATTAAGTTATATTTTATTAATTAGTTTAGTTACTATTAAGATTAAATTTTGATGGTTAACAAAAATGACTTATTATGTAACTTGAGTACAAGTATTGACTAGCTTCTAGTGTAAGTTCTACAAATCTTGGCATAGTAGAAATTGTGAGTTGTAAACCGATACAATATTTACAAGAAACAAACTGTTTTCCACCTCTAACTATAGATAAGGAACTAATTTGGTTAAATATATTTAGTTGTTTTTTATCAGTTTCATCACATTAACTTCATTATATGAAGAAAATTTTTGCATTACATTTTATTATATTAAGAAATTATTTATATTGCAATTATCAAATATTTCTAACCTTCAAAATTCAAACTCAAATTTCTCACGTCTTAACTGACGAGTAATTCATATTACACGACACAACCAAAGCACCATTCGCAGCAGAAAAAACAATTCAAAACACACTCAAAAAAGTTAGCATTCCAATTTGGTTCCATGGGTTAGGTTGGTTCAATGGTCAGGTCAGGTTTTTTGGTTTGGGTCGGGTCAAAATCATATGGTTTCAGCAAATAGTGGCAGCAATGGTGGAGGAGAGCAACTGAGCAGGGGCTAGGCGCGGTGGGGAGAGAGAGCAACAGGTGAAGGAGGCTCGGTGGAGAGGTAGACTAGCAGGCGGGGTTGTGCAGTACCGATACATGCCTCCAACCATTGCTCCACCGATGTCCCAACGTCTCTGATAATTTTGAATCTTCTAGTCTCACTCTTACACGATATGATGGTGTCAATTTGCATGTGTTGGAGGATAAGGACCCAAAATCGGTTTTTAAACCATTTCAACACCTCTGCCCTTCACAGAGGAGGAAACTAGGAAGCATAGGCATTAACGTGTGGGTGATTAAGAGGGTAATGCATTAAATGGACCACAAACTCTACAGTAGCAAGAGTAGGTAGATTTTTTTCAAAAAATCTTATACTCTCCCACTTGGTCTATTTAACCTAACACAAACATAACAAAAAATCAAATATATGAATCATGGCGATAGGTCCTCTTATTGTGAATATTATGTTCCATGCATTACTTATATAAAATTTCTCATTATTAGCCCTTAAACTTAATGAATAAACCATATGTTTATTCTAGGTCCAAATTAGATGATATTTCTCAAAACCAATCAAATATATGTGTGCACAAAAACATATGAAAACATATCAAATTAAATAAGAGTTCCATTAAAGCAACAAATGTACAACAAAAATCACATAATGGAATCGAGTCCCATTTGCACTACGTGATCCTTAAACTGCTTAAGTGGCATGCCTTTAGTTAAAGGATTCGCAACCATTAAATCAATGCTAATGTGCTCTATGACAACTTGCCTTTCCTTAACATGTTCTCTTATAGATAAATACTTAATATCGATATGTTTACTTCGACTTTCACTTTTGTTATTTTCAGTCATAAAAACTGCAGCTAAGTTGTCGCAATATAATCTTAATGACTTAGAAATTGAATCAACAACTCTAAGCCTAGATATGAAACTTTTCAACCATACACCATGAAGGTGGCCTCAAAACATGATACGAACTCAGCCTCCATTCTGGAAGTAGCAATCAGGGTCTGTTTGGCACTTCTCCAAAATATAACTCCACCAACTAGCATGAAAATATAACCAGATGTTGATTTCCTTGAATCAATGCAGCCAGTAAAGTATGAATCGGAGTATCCAACTGTTTCCAAGTTCTCAATTCTCCTGTATATAAACATACAATCTTTTGTGCCTTGAAGATATCTCATAACCTTCTTTGCAGCTTTCCAGTGGTAAACATCTGGATTACTCTAATATCTACCTAACGTTCCAATAGCATATGAGATGTCAGGTCAGGTACAGACCTGAGCATACATAAAGCTTCCAACAGCTGAAGCATATGGAATGTTCTTCATGTGTTCCCACTCAAAATCATTCTTTGGCCATTGATTCAAACTGAATCTATCACACTTCACT
This sequence comes from Erythroxylum shatona, assembly GCA_027568895.1. Classification (NCBI taxonomy): domain Eukaryota; kingdom Viridiplantae; phylum Streptophyta; class Magnoliopsida; order Malpighiales; family Erythroxylaceae; genus Erythroxylum; species Erythroxylum shatona. The sequence continues at coordinate 50,540,432 of JAOSBK010000206.1, forward strand.
ATGGGTACTACAATTGGTGTCCAATCTTTCATCTGAAATCTCTCTAAAACATTGTTGATATAGGTCTCTTGAGACAAACCCAAAATGTCTCGAGATCTTTCTCTATGGATCTTGTTGCCAATTACATAAGATGTCTCACTCATATCTTTCATATCAAAATTCTTTGAGAGAAATTGTTTCACCTCATATAGCAAACTCTTATAATTAGTCACAAGTAAAATGTCATTCACGTATAACACAAGAAAATAAGTCTTACTCCCACTAACCTTCTGGTATAAACATTGGTCCATTATATTCTCTTCAAAACCAAATGAAGTGATAACCTCATGAAATTTTAAATACCATTGTTGGGAGGCTTGCTTTAATCCATATATGGATTTATTAAGCTTGCAGACTAAATGCTCACTATCACTAGAGGAGAATGCTTCAGGTTGTTTCATATAAACATCTTCCTTTAGTTCACCAGTGAGGAACGAGGTTTTCACTTCCATTTGATGTAACTCAAAATCAAAATGAGCTACTACTGCCATGATTATACGAAGAGAATCTTTCTTAGATACAGGAGAAAATGTCTCTATGTAGTCAATTCCTTCCCTTTGAATGAACCCTTTGGTAACAAGTCTATCTGTATATCTCTCAATGTTGCCTCGTGAGTCTTTCTTTGTCTTAAATACCCATTTACATCCAATGGTTTTCACACCATTTGGCAACTCTACGAGATCCCAGACTTGATTAGAAGCCATAGAATCCATCTCCTCCTTCTTAGCATTGTACCATAAGTCTGATTCCTTAGAACTCATGGCCTGCGAAAACGTTTCAGGATCATTTTCGGCTCCAATATTATAATTTGACTTTTGTAGATATACTATATAATCCTTAGGTATTGTTGACCTTCTAACTCTAGTAGATCTCCTCAATATTGTATCATCATCCTCACGAAGAACCTGTTGCTCAATCAATTGTTCAATTGGTTGCTCAACAATTTCTAGTTGTTCCTCATTTACAACTTGATCTATTGGATTGGTATTTACAACTTGTGAAACTTCAGTAACTAGTTGTCCAACACCAATTTTAACTTGAGGGGTGTATATGACAATCAACCTATCACTTGAACCAGAGGGTTGAGTTTCATAATGGCCCTTTTCAAAAACTATGTCTTGAAAATGACCATTTCCACTGATCAAGTCATTTTAAAGAAATTTTGCATTTCTTGATTCCACAGTTCTAGTGCTGTGAGATGGATAATAGAATCTATATCCCTTATACCTTTCAATATATCCAATAAAATGCCCACAAATGGTATTTGGGTCTAGCTTCTTCTCCTGTGGGTTGTAAATTCTTGCTTCAGACGGGCATTCCCAAACGTGTATACACCTCAGACTCAGTTTTCAACCCTTAAATAACTCAAAAGGTGTCTTCGAGACAACCTTGGTTGGAACTCGATTTAATATATACACAGCAGTCTTTAGAGTTTCAGTCCAAAAGAATTAAGGAAGTTTTGTGTTACTTCTCATACTTCTTACCATGTCCATTAAGGTTCGGTTTCATTTTTCTATCACACCATTCTAATCCGGAGAATCAAGCATGGTGTACTGGGTAACAATCTCATGTTCTTAAAGAAACTTTGCAAAAGGACCAGACACTAGTCCACTTTCAGTGTATCTACCATAGTACTCTCCACCTCTATCTAACCTCATAATTTTAATCATTTTTTCACATTGATTCTCCACTTAAGCCTTAAACATTTTTAAAGCATCCAAAGCTTCGTCCTTAGAACGAAATAAGTAGAGATACATATATCGCAAATAATCGTCTATGAAGGTGATAAAGTATTTCGGACTATTTGAGTTCCATATCTGGACAACAAATATTTGTATGTATGATTTCTAATAAGTTTGTACTCCTCTTGGCACCCCTTTTAGACTTGTTAGTTTGTTTACCCTTAATGCAATCAACGCAAGTCTCAAAGTCAGTAAAATCTAAAGTACTAATTACCCTTCATTTACTAATCTCTTAATTCTCTCAATGGAGATGTGTCCTAATTTACGGTATCATAACATAGAGGATTCTTCATTCACAACACATCATTTCAATCCAACAATAATATGCATCGAATTATAGGCATTATCATTTTGTAACTGAATGGAGTAAAGACCATCAGATAATATACCATAGCCAATAACTTTAGATCCATTACATAAACTGAAACCAGATTCTGAAAAGTTAAAGGAAAAATCAAAAGGTACAAGTCTTAATACAGAAATCAAATTTCTAGAGAAATTTGGAACATAAAAGGTCTTTTCCAAGCACAAAATAAAGTCATTGCTCAAAACCAAACTACTAGTGCCAATGGCTTCCACATATGAACTCGCCTTGCTTCCTAAATAGATATATTGTTTACTTCCCACCGACTTCCTTAGATTTTGCGTACCCTGCAAGGTATTTGAAACATGGATTGTAGAATCAGAATCAATCCATCATGTGTTATGATGAACATTAACTATATTAGATTCATAACAAACAAATAAAATTAGAATATCTTTCTTGTCGAGTCAGTTCTTAAATATAGCGCGGACTTTTTTTCTTGTTGTTGGATCGCATATGGCCCGAATATTCAAAATACACTGCGGAAAAGACCATACAACATCGTGAAGTATAACCGAAAATACTCAGAATGTACGAAAATACCTTTATGCCGTGGATTTGTTGTTTCTTTTCGGATTCCAAAACACTGCAATACGCGAATACCCTCTACCGGTATCCACACGAGTATGCACGATCCGGGCTGCGGCTATGGTGTGTTAGCACGTCCTGAAACTCTTTCCGAACGCCGCACGATTTTTCTCTCGGATGGTGGCTAGGGTTTCGTATCAAAATAGTGTCATTCCTCTAATGAGACCTAAGCTTCTCTATTTATAGAGAAAAACTTAATCCCATTGAAAACCAATAAGTTTTGGCCCATTATATCTCATATAATAATAAGCCCGAAAACTTAATTCAATCTAGCCCAATAAGTATATCCACATATATTTATTCAATGCCTAATAGATTAGGCCC
>JAOSBK010000206.1:50557497-50569259 GCA_027568895.1 Erythroxylum shatona
ATAAAATGAAACATTTTAAAAATTAACTTTTTTATGTAAACGTAATATTAGCTTGCTTTGTTTTTTTATTTTAATTAATTAAATTTATTCTATTCTTTTATATAATATTTATTAATAAATTATTAATAAAATAAAATGAAACATTGTAAATTGTATTTTAATATCTTATATAATATTTATTAAAAAGATGAGCTATAACTTTTGTCCTTCTTTTGTCTACTCCTTTAAACTAACTTAACTCCTTAAGCTACTTAATTCTAAAACTCTTTATTTTAACTGATGTTGCGTGGGAGAAGAAAATTATCTCTGGTGGGCAACGGCTGTTGTTGGTTGAAGTAGGGTTTGTGAGAGTATTCAATTCCATGTTTTGTGGATGGGTAGTTAACGAGTGACGAAAGTTTGGACGTGGGTTGTATTCACGTGATTCTAAACGTGAATTCAACCCCTCAAATAAGATGCAATTGAATCCATAGTTAAATTCAACCCATGCACATTTTTTAGTTCTAAACAGATGAATTGAATTCAATCTTGATAAATTGAATTCAATCTCAAGATTAAATTCAATTCATCTGTTTCCAAACAGGGTGTTAATATAAAGGTAATCCTTAAGTAAAACCACGAGGAAGTGGGTTGTATGTTAATCCTTATTATAATTCAACACCAAAGGAATGCACAAAATACGTGTTTCATGCATTTATGAGTATGAAATTCAAACAATAATAAACGAGGAGTTCCTAAATTCCGTAACTAAATACTGCTGTACACCTTCTTCTGTTTTCACAATACACATGGACAGATCAAACTCCTGTGACTAATTTTTGATTAACAATTTAGTATTCTAAGTAGTTCTGCTTACGAGTAACTAAAATTTACCCAAATTAGGAGAGTCCACTTTAAAACCCACGCATGCATATTATTTAGTTTAGGACTAAACAAACGCATGTTATGTTACACCTTAACATGCTTCAGTCTGTGGCAATTGCATGCCGTTTTTCTCCTTTTTTGTTCATTTTGAATCAGCAATACAGACATTAACTGATTAACATACATTGCTGAATTTAGTACTTGCTTGTATCTCTTGCTCAAGTAACATTGTTACGTAGTGTTGTTATCGGAATCGGTGATGTGTGAGGTCATAGAATGTTATCATCTCCCTCGGAACCGCATCATCAGTTAATCGCATGTTAGGTTTCGAGTTTAGTATAGTTTTGCTCGATCTTGTCAAATCGCTGACTTCGCTACCAGAGATTGAAGGTTGGATTCAATACCTTATTACAGAATCCAACTTTCACTGACGACGTACCGTTAAAACATTTTCTTGGATTCTTACGCTTTTATATGAGGAAGCTACAGCACATGCATGCACGGAACATTGAAATTCAAGTTGAAGGCTTATTTCCACCACAAGTCAACTACTAGTTTTGTGTTCAAGATTCGTATAACCTAATTATACAAGACTTAACTTGATCTAAAATATTCTAGCCAATGTTGACCAAATCGTCCGGTTGATGATTATGTCTAGTAATTACTTTAGTTCTTAAAAGAAGACTGACTTGCACTTGTATTGAAGTCAATAATTTTTTTTGCATTAAACTAAATTGACTAAGGAACTAATTGGAGGTAATTTCGGTCTTTAATTAAGAATCTTGGCTGTTGATATAGTGTGAAAGCATGGCTCATGCAAACTTTTAGTTCAATTGCTTTCACATGTGTGGTTGGTTTCCTAAATTTGTGCCCATTTAAACTGCAAATCTTGCATGTTGGTTTCATTAAATAACCTTAGTTAACTTAATTCAGCATAGTTTGGTGCTCTGATTATGGAGAATTAATAATCAAAACCATCTTTTTAGGATTCGAATCTTATCATTTCCATTTGGGGTCATTTTTAGGGTGTCTGTTTATGGCAACTTATGGAGGGTAAGATAAGGAAATAGCGTGAGGGTGTTACACTTATTTGGTAAGTTAGTTGACCATCAATCGCACTGGAATCAATGCGGATTCTTTGTGGAATGCTTAATACAAAAAGATACATGATATCTAAGTTGCTGGAGGATGAGGAAAGAGTGTGAATTCATTAATTACGAGTGCAACTTGGTGACTTATATTTAGTATTATAATATACAGAATGAGCTTAATTTTATATTAGTTAACCTTGAAATTAATGTCTTTATCAAGGAAAATTACACAACTTATATATTGTTACTAATATTATAAATTTATAATTATCTACGATTAAAAAATTCAACCAGTTTGATAGTTCAACATAAAAACTTTGAACCATTTAACTTTTTGGTTCGATTTTCAATTTTTTTGATTTATTTAATAACTTTTATTGGTAAAAATTAATTAATTTTTTAATTAATCCGTTAATTTTTGTAAATTAATAAATTTTTATAAGTTAAAATAAATCATTAATTTCATTTAACAATCTTTTTTAATTAAGCTTTAAATTTTTTGATTAGTAAGAAAAATATCTTTCAATCATATTTCAAATTCTTTAATTTTATTCAATATTTAATAAGTTTTATTACGGTCTAATACTGGTCGAATCTTTTAAAACTTAAACATCTTATCTTATCGATTTAACTTTTAGTCTAGTTTTTTAAAACAATGTTTATTAATATAAGAAAATTAATTAGGAATAAATATATTTTACATTTAATATTATTTCTAAGTTCAGTCTCTTAACTTCTAAATTCTTAATTCAAAATTTAAAATTTACCCATCACTCCACATTATGATTCTATCATTATCATTGTAATTATTTTGGTACTACACCAACTGAAAAAGGTACAAAATAGAATGTTTCAGTACTGAGTTTCAATACGAGCCATTACTAGCTTGTTTCATCTAGTACCGGCTGGTATTGTCGGTATTTAAAATACTGGTCGATATCAAAAAAAATTTAAAAATCAAGAGATTTTTACCAAAAAAATGAAAAAATTTGAAAACTCAAACCCCCCAACCAAACCCATATATTACATAATAGCTATATTTTTTTATGAAGAATAATTAAAAATATGTTAAAATGAAATTTAAATGGTCTCAAATTTTTGTATTTCTTTTTAAAATTATTAATATAAATATAACAATATTTTATTATTAATAACAATTACATATTAAGATAAAATATATACTTTTATTATTGAAAATTAAATATTAAGATAGAAATTATATTTTATTATTGATAATAATTATTTTTTATTTGATATTTTGATGTAATTATTATTTATTATATGATAAAATTATAATATTTTAAATACTTTATATTTCTCTTAATTTATATTTCTATGATGATAAAATAATATTTTTTATTATATTAATTGTGGTTATTATTTATATATGGAATATGTAAAAATAATATTAAGAAAAATAAATAAATTATTGTTATTTTAAATTTCTATTATTATGATTTTTTTAGACATGTTGGTTAAAATTATACGAATGATTGTTTTGCAATTTTTAAAAAAATTAGGGACTATTTTATAAATTAAAAAAATTGCCCGAAACAGTACCCGATATTGACTAATACCAGTACAATATTTTACTATAATCCAATCCGATATTAGGTCCAATATGATATTCGCATCACTATTCTTTAACAAAAAATTTAGGTGACATTCTGGTTAGATAGACACATAATTCACAAATTATAAATTTAATAATATTAACAATAAGAAAGTTGTCTTTAATGACGATAATAAAAAGCAAAGTAGTAACATAACGTGATTAACAAATTTCAATGACTAAATTAGAAGTAATAATTAGAAAGAAATAAAAACAATGCTAAGCTAAAAAACTAAAAATATGTTAACTCCAACTCAATTGTTAAACCAAATCAGTTGAAATAAGGAAACATCACTAATTTGAATATATTTCTTGGTTTGAGCACTCTTAGATACACTTGACATGTTTGTATTGATTTTGTTATTAAACTATGTCCATGAATCAATGGATGACCATATCCATGTAACTATGTAAGTCAGTCGGTAATAAAAGTAGCCTGTGGAAGTTGCTTTGTCATCTTCCAGTGTTGTTGGGCTATAAAAGGATGTCCAACCCCCAGACTGTATCCATGCAGAGCGAAAGATCTTAAAGCCCTTCAACGTGTGGCCGTAAGCTTGCATTTACTCTCACCCACCAGTCCCCTTGTCTAACTCTCTCAGTTTTGGTTCTTCTCAGCAAAGAAAAATCACTTCCAACTCTCCAAATTAGCAACGCAAGCCCTTCGAACCGGAAGGAAGCTTTTGTCCTTTCTCTTTTTATCCTTTTAGAAGAGACAAGGAGGGTGGTTGAAGAAATGGAGAACGGCACCGTGAGAAGTGGAGAAGTACAGACCCCAACAAATATCACCATTAAAGGCATTCTCAGCTTGTTAATGCAGCATATAGATGAGACTGATAAGAGGAGTGTGATTTCTCTGGGGATGGGCGACCCTTCTGCTTATTCTTGCTTCCGTACCACTCCTGTTGCTCAAGATGCTGTTGTTGATGCCCTTAAGTCTGACAAGTTCAATGGTTACTCTCCCACAGTTGGCCTACCTCAAACAAGAAGGTAATTTACTAATTTTGCAATCCTCAAGTTTAAATACTCTTTCTGCTACTATTTGGGTTCTCAACTGTAGTTAGCGTTTGTTAATGCAATCATAGCGAATGTGTTTCTTGCTATTCAGAGCAATAGCGGAGTACCTGTCTCGTGATCTTCCTTACAAGTTATCAACCGATGATGTTTTTATAACGTCGGGCTGCACGCAAGCAATTGATGTTGCTTTAGCCATGTTGGCTCGTCCTGGTGCCAACATCTTGCTTCCAAAGCCTGGCTTTCCAATTTACGAGCTTTGTGCAGCTTTCCGGGGCATCAAAGTTCGTCACTTCGATCTTCTCCCAGAGAAAGGTTGGGAGGCTGATCTCGACGCTATTGAATCACTGGCAGATCACAACACTGTTGCAATAGTCATTATAAATCCTGGAAATCCTTGCGGGAACGTGTACTCCTATCAACATTTGAAAAGGGTCAGTGAACCTACTGATAATGTCCTAAATTTGAAGATCTAGTACATGCTAAAATAATCTCTCTCTCTTTTTTTTATTTTTTCTGTACGGATTCAGATAGCAGAAACTGCCGAGAAGCTCAAAACTCTTGTTATTGCCGATGAAGTTTATGGGCATCTGGCTTTTGGGAGTAATCCGTTTGTGCCCATGGGAGTTTTTGGCTCCATAGTTCCTGTAATCACTCTTGGTTCTCTGTCGAAAAGATGGATAGTGCCTGGATGGCGACTTGGTTGGTTTGTAACAAGTGATCCCTCTGGCATGTTTAGACAACCCAAGGTTAACTCTTCTATTTATGATTCACATAAGATCTGGTATAACTTCACTTGAAAGCCTGCTTGAAATTTTCCTGATTGATTAATCACAGGGCATTGAAACAGAATCAAAACATTTGTCTCTTCAGGGAACATAATCTCCTCATTTTTATACTGGATGAGGATTGCATGTTACTCTGCGAATTTCATTTCGTTTTGAAACAGTTTCTCTCTCCCCCTGACAGAACAATAGTTGTTAAGAAGCTGACTTCTACGGAATGTACTTACTATTAAATCGCGTCCTCTTTTCTTTAATGTCTCCTTTTGAGTCAAACCCTGAGTGTGCTTAAAACCTGGAATGCTATAGTTTACCGAACTAAGCAATGATTTACATTCAAGAGAGTAACATACCGTAGAAATCTTTTATGTTTTATTGATTGGATTACCGTAATTACCGAATCAGCCAAGTCAAAACTGTGCTTCCTTCTCATTTCCTTCTCCTCTGTTTTGTCCTCAGACTGTTGAGCGCATCAAGAAGTACTTCGATATTTTGGGAGGGCCTGCAACATTTATTCAGGTCCGTCTGCCATTATTTGAACAAGTTGCTACTTGTTTCAGACCTCGCCTTCAAAATAGTTGTGTATATCTGATAGTGGTAAGATTTAGTGCTATAGTCTCAATACGCTTCTTGGTCTTTCAGGCAGCAGTACCTCGTATTATCGAGCAAACTGATGATGTTTTCTTCAAGAACACCATAAAGACACTTAAGCGTAGCTCTGACATTTGCTATGATAAGATAAGGGAGATCTCGTGCGTTATTTGCCCCTACAAGCCAGAAGGGTCAATGGCTGTAATGGTGAGGATAAACCAGAGATTTACTCATCTTTATGTTACTTGAGCCAATTTCATTTTGTTGAAAGTAAGAATGTTTGAACGCAGATGAAGTTGAATCTTTCATTGCTGGAAGGCATCAGTGATGATATCGATTTCTGCTTCAAACTGGCTAAAGAGGAATCTGTTATTGTTCTTCCAGGTAGAGCTCTTCCAATAGGAACAGCATATTCTCAAGAACTAAACAATCTTCAGTTTGGAGGCCAAACTTTTGATCACTGTCTTAATTTACAGGAACTGCTGTGGGGCTCAAGGATTGGATTCGCATTACTTTCGCCGTGGATCCGGCAGGGCTCGAAGAGGCTTTGGGAAGGATGAAATCGTTCTGTCAAAGACATGCCAGTCGTATTTTAGGAGCCTAACACTCAGGATAGTTCCCAATAATCCTATGAAAGATTGATGATGATCATGATGGAGCTACCAATAAATTGTATGAATTAGAAATGATAAGAACTTGTAATTTCCAAAAGAATACCTACCTACCATGTAATAGTTCTATTATCATATCTATTGATCCTAAGAAATATACAAAAGATGTTTAATGCTTCTCAAAAATGTTGTTTTTTCATAATTATTTTATCGTATTAGCTAATTGTAATCGCACTTTATAAGTTAAAATTGTCTAATTCTCATCTGCCCTCATAAAAAATACCGAATGCCGTGTTTCTTGTTTGATGTCTTCGGCTCCACCAAAAATAAACAATTCAGATTGAGGAGTTGCGACGTAGTTTTATAACATGTTTTGATCTTAGTTCAACCTCGTCCTGTTTAGGATCGCTTACTTTCACCGCAAACATATTTTGCTCCAAACAAAATTCTGGTTCCGATGTGTCCATTATGGTTTTAGAGGATGATCACGCTAACGATTATTAATCTATAATTCATTAGTTACAAATCGGTTAGTTACAGTGTTGCACCAGTAGTCAAATTTTGTACAAATACAGAACTTCAATCAGCATTCGTGAGATACTGCTGAAAATCGTTGGAGAAATTTTCAAGATTTGTTTCGTTTCTATGGGTTGCTTTGTCTGTGAGCAAGTAGCAGAAACTTACTGTAGAACATTTCATGGTTTCAGAGCAGATAATTTGATCGTAGAATAGAGGAAGAAGTCTTATTGATCATGGAAATTTCCGAGGGAATGAAGGTATGAGGAGAGAAGCATCAGAAGAGTAGAGGTTGATTCGTGTGGCAATAGTACCAGACAAGAACACGAAATGCAGCAGGGCATACAGCATACTCTTCTTCCGTAAGATTCTAATAATGAAGAGTATGTGCTACTGACCACTCCATTAACACAAGATTAACTAGTTTGACTTGCATTCGGATGTGTACCATCCGTCAGACCCGCTGCAAAGTATGTACAATCTAGACTATCAGATTATATGAGATACCAGATTATATGAGATAGAAACTGAAGGGGATGGATGCCAGGCATTGTTTATAATTCAAAATGAATCTTCAAAAACCTTATTCAATTATAACAATCTAAGCTGAAAGTAATTTCATGGTACGAAGCAATCAAATCAAATATGAAAATTGGTTAAGAGATCAAGCAGTTACTTCTTGCGCTTGAGTGGACCAGTCTTATAACCTGATTTGGTGGGTTTTCCCCATGGTGTTTGCGATACTCTTCCAAAACACCCACTACTCTTACTTTTACCCTCACCTCCTCCATGAGGATGATCTACTGGATTCATAGCAACACCTCGAACAACTGGTCTTCGACCCAACCAACGACTCTGTCCAGCCTTCCTAAGCTTCTGATTTTTACGATCAGGGTTAGAGACTTGACCAATGGTGGCGCGACATCTAGAATCAATCAGTTTCTCAGCACCTGAAGGGAGTTTAATCAAACAGTAAGCTGAAGTAGGGTCTTTCAATATCTTTGCAGAGGTGCCCGCAGCTCGAACCAGCTGGCCGCCTTGGCCCGGTTTCATCTCTATATTATGTATAATAGTGCCAATACGCATGGAGTTGAGCGGCATACAACTTCCAATTTGTGAATTGATATCAAGATGAAACATTTGCCTCATCATATTCTCCCGCAATGACTGAGTATCAGCAGTATCTGGATTATGCCAAGAAAATCAGGGCTAACACATAGCATGTTGTGCAAATTTGCTGACAAATAAATCCCATAAACTTTCAATTCTTTTACGTCGAATAGCAAATAATAAAATTTGGGAGTCGAATCAAAAGCATGCTAGATAACACTTTTTCTAAGGAAAAACGCAATTGAATTTGCTTGATTTGTCCCTCAAAATTCAGTCACCCGTTAATTGTAGAACTTGAAGTTGCCATTCTTTAATAGTTTCTCCACAATGTTAAGGATCGTAAACAATATATAGAACAGAATTTGCAAATTTTCCCGAATAAGGAAAAGTACCTGAAATCTCACAATTTCAACATTTCTAGGCAGTAGAAAGGAAACAAACCATAGCAACGCCAATCAATCTATATTGCAAGTCATAGCAACTAGAAAAACACCTGACAATTAAAAGAGAAATTTAAAGTGAAATTCACTACTGAGCTAACCTCTGGGGAACACGTTACCGAGATCAATCGACTAAAACCAAGATAAGCTCGAACAAAGGGTAAAAGAAGAAAGAACGAGAATGCAAACCACAAAATCTTTCATAATTTCTTTTGTTTGGGCCTGACAACATCAGGTCTAGGTACCGACTATAACAGTTTGGGTTATAATTTAGAAAGAATCGAAAAGGTGCTTAAATTCTCAGGTTACAAAACATTTCCTACATCTGCAAACAGTAAAAATTCCACAAAATCCGCCATCTTCAGAACAAATCTTACATGGAGGAGAAGAGAAAAAGAATTAGGGTTTTCGAAGAGTGATAGCAGAGGAGGAGGAACCTGTGGAGAAATAGTGGAAAGCATTAAAGCTGCCGCTTTCAACTTGCAGAAGCCTCCGTAGGGGTAATAATGACCGAGACCTCCATAGAGTCATCATCGTCTCCGTTCACGAATTCACTGCTACTTCGTTGACTTGATTTCGGCTTTCCTTACTCTTCTTGGCTCTTTTTCTTTGTTTTCCCGTTTTGCCCCTGAGCCTTCACTGTAATCGCCACTGCTTCTGTACGCTAAAATGCACCTTTTTTCATTAATATTATCATTTTCTAACACACACCTAATTATGAGTGAGTTCTTTTAGAATCCCTATTCCAAAAATTTAGTTATATATTTCGCAATCAACGATTATGATCATCTGAAACAATTATCTTAAACAAAAACCACAATATTGCCATCGTTAAGCAAAAACTCTAAAAGTCGAACCAAACAAATCGGTTTTCTTCTTATTACCTCTTCATGGACAACAAACTATGCTCAACTATTCACAAATCAAACAACCAACTAACTAGATTCTACACCAAAAAACAGAAACAAGCCAACAAATAAAATGTTGTAACTTTACTATCACACAGGAAATGGACTCTTCTTTTTTTTTCTTTTCCTTGTAATGGGTGACGATTCTTACAAAGCAAACAGCTTTTGGTTTCTAAGACACGTGAGAGAGAGGATGAAGCAACAGGACAAGTACGTATAAAACCTTAGACGCCCTTTCCAGTTTATGAGGTTTTTCTTTCCTTTTTTTTCTCTTTACTTGAAGATCGAAGTTACATAGATCAACAAAACCTAATCCCACCCCCAATCGAAACAAAACACAAACACAACACCATCAACAAAAAGCCATCACCCAATCGAAACAACAGGAATAACTTACCCAGAAGAGAAGACAGATGGTCGAAGGCTGGGTCGACTTCAATAGAGAGTGAAGTTTCTGGAGAAGAGAATCACGAGATTGAGAGAGTGAAAATAAAGAAGTGGTGAACGTGCGAGTGAAGGATAAAATGAAAAATAAACATGGGAACGAGAAGGATAAAAATGTCCTGAACAAAATTACTTATTCTCGTAATACAGAAGGGGCATCAGATCACCTGTGCCACAAACGCTGTACCTATTCTGTTCCGCAACAAAAACGTCGACGTTTTAATTAAAACCAACGTCTCGCGGCTCCACGCTGGCCTAAGCCAAGCCAATGTCCCCTCCTCCTTCAGATTTTGCTTCCCGCTTTACTTCTTCGATCTTGCTATCAACTCTTTACATCCTCCTTTTGTCTTAATTCATGGAACGTCTCCTACATTTAGGTATGCTCTTTGCCACCCTCTTCCCAGATCTGCTTTACTTCTTTCTTACAAGGAGTTGTTCTGTGCCCCGATCTGTATCTGCTTTACTTCACAGGTAATCTGGTGGCAAAGGTTGAAGGAGAGAACTTATTTGCCCCTATCTATATCTGTGGCTCTCTCCCATCATTTGAGTCTATCTTCTTCTCAATCTGTACCTTTTCTACTTAAACAGGAAATCTCCACTCTCTGCCGCAAGTATTTTGGTTGCTGGTGGCACCACCGAAGAAAATACAGCTACCGAAGACCTCCAACACACTCCTCTGTGTTATAGTTAGCTCTAATCGACCAGCAGAAACGATCAAACACCGGGATCGTCACTTGCTCTGATACCATGAACAGAAGGTTTGAGAGAGAAAGAAAAGAGTGTAAATAAACTAGCTTTTCATTATATCGTGTGTCAACAGTACAAAGCTAGATTTCATAATATATACAAGGTAAAACAACTGTACAAGACAGAAACTAAAACACACTATTATGTACAAGTTAAAACGACAACACTTTACTAACTTTACTAACTAGCTATCTTAACATGCTGCTTATGTTAAGTCTCGATATAGCAAAAAGAGATCGGGTTTGATTTGTCTTTACAATGGGCTTAGAGATGATAAGGAGGAATCGGACAGAGTGGTTGTGGAAGATAATAAAATTAATAATGCAACTAAAAAGAAAGGCAGTTTGAAGTCAGTTAAAAGTTCTAGCAGCAGTCTTTCTCTCTGAGATGGGCAGAATGGGTGCTGGCAATCTTTTGTCCATGGTGGACCTTGCAGTAAGTGTATCTTGTGTGTGAATTCATATGTTATGGAAGTTTACAAACTTATCTTTCTGTTGTTGAACTTTTTGTCATCTTTTATTTTTCTGTGGATTCTAAAATCATGATACATTGGTTCTAGTTTTTTCATATGTTGTCAGCCTGTATTGGAGTTTTTTTGCCTTTTTTCAGTGGACTCTTTGCTTGCAAAAGATTTATTATCTTATTTAAGATAATGTCATTGCATTTTTTGTGATGTTTTTTCTTATGTATGCATTTTTTGCTCTCCCACTAGTTAATGGGAGAGGTACAGGTACTAATTTTATGAAATTCTGCTTTGTTAAAGATTTGGCAGTTGTAAGTTAGTGCCCAATATTCACCATCGCAATCTTCAGTTTAGAACATTGGCCAACATTTCAGTCAAAAACCAAACTTATTTAGATGTTAACTGAAGAATGTACCATCTTTGTTTAACCTTGGAATATATGTACTCAGTTTTGTTGATTTTTTCTTTCCAGAACATGGCCTATTATAAGATATGAAACGTTGATGGTCGGGTTACCAATCCTGAACAACAAATTGCTAGTGATGTACCAAGATTCAGTTCAGAGCTTAGTG
>JAOSBK010000206.1:50604348-50620422 GCA_027568895.1 Erythroxylum shatona
CCACAAACTCCATAAAATCATGCAAATTTCCTCTGCTTGTGCCTTTGGAAAACCAGTCATAATAGAAGCAAGCCAGTAATGTATGGTGACCGTAGAAGACTCGTGCCGGTCCACCGAATAAATACTCCAAACAAAAGTAGCCACGCACTTGATTGTAAGAAGAATAGCATTACACTTTGCCGTAAATTTTGATTAACTCTTAAGACTTAATAATGCGTTATCCATTTAATTTAGTGTATAAGTTGCATTGATTAGCATTATTGCGTTAACTAGAAAAGCAATTTCTTAAAAATAAAAACCTAAATTTTCTTTTTAATACGTGTCTTTCTTTTTCATCAAATTTCATAAATATCTTTTAATATTTGTAATTAAAATTGAAATGTGATTCTTATTAAAAACAAATTAAATATTAATTCTTTTATTAAATTCTTTCAAATTTAATCATTGAAGGAGGAGAATCATTTTGCTAGAGAAGTCCATTCATGGTTTGAAGTGTCATAGCCAAAATGTAAGAATAAATTCGTAGTATTTCTAAGTTTTTACGAGTAAGTCCTCAATATTTTGATTATATTATATTGGACCTTAACATTATCGGGATATTTGTGAATAATTAATTAAATACTATCTAAATAAGGATTATTTTATGAATAATATGAAAAATGAAACCTCCAGCTATTGCCTTCCACCGAAGATACTAGAAGTTTTGAGCTTCTATCTTCTTCCTTAACCAAGTGATGATGTCAAATGCATAGATGAAGATAGGGACCAAACTAAATCCAACGTTTTTAAACAACACTTCCATACCTTACTGTCCATCACAAATACAAAAGATTGAGGAAGTGGGCGATAAAACATATGTGAGAGTTACAGGTCATGATTAAATGGATCATATACAGGTAGGTAAGGTTTGACCGACAATCTTACATAATATATTAATGTTCAAAAATAAAATTTAAATATTAAAAGTTGACCGGATATGAATAAGTTCAATCAAATAGAATTTTCGTGGCTTTTGACCACCAATCTCTTGGATTTGAATGGGTATGTCGGCCCATTGATTCATATGACCCAAATTTACCCATTTTGCAAAGATTTTGGGCTGGACGGGCTCTAAGTTTTAGATTATTACACTTAGTCAGGATTAGGGGGAAAAAAAAGAGAGGCAATAATCTAAAAAGCAAAAGGATAATAAATCACTGACCTCTCCCTCCAAAAACACACTGCACGCAGTTGCAGCGAACCTCTGTGTCACTGAACTGAAGCTGTAGCTATCTCCCTCTGACTATGGCTTCTCGCAGCGACGGCGCCGACTCTCGAATTAAAATAGCCGCCTCCACTCTCTGCGACGATACCCGATCCCTAACTGCTGTAACTACCTTTTCTCTTTTCTCAAACATTTAGAATTTGTTTTTTTTAACCGCTTTGCTTGTTTCAGGAAATTCGTAGGTCTTTGAATATGATCAAGGAAATTGCGGTCGATTTAGAGAGACGCAATGAATCTAAAAAGGTACAGTAAACATTTCTTCCAGCATTATATGTGTTCTTCTCCTATTTCTGTTTTTGGATTGAATTCTACTGTTAGGTCTTATACCTCATTGGTTCAAACTTTTCTTTTTCTGAAGGCCTGAGTTTGATTTACAAAAATTGTTAAAACGAAATCAAGTTTCTGCGTGCTGGATATACCCAGCCATTACCAAATAGATACATCGATGTCGATAGCTGCTACATTTTATGTATATATTTGACTTCTTCATTTGAATGGTATGATATGAGCTTCAGTGGGCCTCATTCGAGTGTGGGATCTTAGATGGGTCTTTCATAAGGAAGAGTTTTACGTGGCCTTGGCCCTTGGTAGTGTTTATGTGTTGAATTGATTTAGGAAGGAATAATCCTGTTTTCTAGAAGAGTTGTTGTTTCTTTTGTTTACTGGGGGTATGGGCTGGTATTCAGCCGTGGGGGTCGTGGATGAGTATTTTTAGGAGTTGTGCTTTTCGTAGTCTAAGTCTCCTACCTGTGATGGAGGCTATAAATGTTTTTCGTTAATTCAATAAGGGTACGACATTCTTAGCAAAGTTTATTCCCTCTGTTGTTACTTCTTTTTCTGAATTTCTCTACCACCGTCTGTTTTAAGCGAAGTGAGCTCATCAATTGGTATCAGAGCCAGGTTGGTTACTGATGGAGACACGACAAAAATCCAACGCCAAATTTCGAACTGAAATTTCAGATATGCTCGCTAAACATGATGATCGAATTGAGCATTTAAACTCAATGATGGAAACCCTTTTGAAGGAATTCCAAACCCAGAAAACAGCAACCACTTCACAGAGACCCACACTAGAGGAGCATTCCTCTAGCCCAGGGCAGTCTGCCACAGCTGAGTACAAGAAAACATCCCTTAAGTTGTCCCTCCCACGTTTTGATGGTGAAGACCCACAAGGTTGGATATTTAGAGCAGAACAATACTTCGAATTCCAGGTAGTTCCTGAAGAGCAGTGGGTGTCATTGGCATCATTTCATTTTGAAAAGATCGCTTTGCAATGGTATCGCTGGTTCATCAAAGACAAAGGGCCAATTACGTGGACAGAGCTTAACCGTGCCTTGATGAAACGATTCGGACCAACTGTGTATGCAAATCCATCTGAGGCTCTTACGAGGTTGCGACAAACTACCACCGTTGAAGCTTACCAAGAGAGTTTTGAACGACTTTCTAATAGAGTCGACGGATTGCCGGAGAACTTTCGGTTGGGATGTTTCATTGCCGGATTAAAGGATGAAGTTCGGTACGATGTCAAGCTAAAGGACCCATCCACTTTAGCCGAAGCAATTGGAGCTGCAAAATTGGTTGAGGAACGAAATCAAGTGTATAGGCGATTCCTTCCACGAGCCAACGTGAGTTCCGGTACACGTCCAAACACGACCCATGGGGATCCAGGAATCCTAGGAGCAGCACCCCCATCACCCCGAGCAGGACAACCCAACTTTCGAAAATTGTCACCTCAAGAGCTCAAAGAACGACGAGAGAAGAAGCTTTGTTTTTACTGTGATGAGAAATTTGCTCCGGGGCATCGATGCACTCGCCCGCAGTTTTTTATGATAGAAGACATAGATGCATCGTGCGGTGATCTAGAAGAGGAGGAGGTGTCAGATTACCCGGACCTTAAATCTAATTTTGAAAAATGGAAGTCTTGATCAAATGGAAGGGGGCCCCACTGGAAGACGCTACATGGGAAGATGCCAGGAGATTTTTAAAGACGTATCCAAGTTTTGTGCTTGCGGACAAGCCGACTTTTGAGGGGGAAGGAGCTGATATGAGCTTCAGTGGGCCTCATTCGAGTGTGGGATCTTAGATGGGTCTTTCATAAGGAAGAGTTTTACGTGGCCTTGGCCCTTGGTAGTGTTTATGTGTTGAATTGATTTAGGAAGGAATAATCCTGTTTTCTAGAAGAGTTGTTGTTTCTTTTGTTTACTGGGGGTATGGGCTGGTATTCAGCCGTGGGGGTCGTGGATGAGTATTTTTAGGAGTTGTGCTTTTCGTAGTCTAAGTCTCCTACCTGTGATGGAGGCTATAAATGTTTTTCGTTAATTCAATAAGGGTACGACATTCTTAGCAAAGTTTATTCCCTCTGTTCTTACTTCTTTTTCTGAATTTCTCTACCACTGTCTCTTTTAAGCGAAGTGAGCTCATCATGGTACCTTTCATCTTCTAGTTCAGGTGAAAAGCCTTGAAAATATTGTTCCTGAGTTGCTAGACTCTTATGAAGACTCTATGCATCATGCATCAGCGATCGAATCTGTCGCAAATAATTATCAGCCTGGGACAGAGGTTCTCGATTTTTCTGGCACCGTGTCTATTGTCTAATTTGTCATTCAGTTATGCACATGCTCGTGCTCAGCCTTAGTGTCATTTTAACGTACTGTGTTGCAGTTAACTGATTTTGAAAAGTTGCTTGAGACCGAGTTTTTGAACATCAAGTCTGCTGTAACTCGAGAGAATCATCCACTAATGCGCCAATTTAGAGAGGCAATCTGGGTATGTTATTCCTGGAGATGTTATGCTTTTCAGGAATTCTGCATGTTCTAATGCTTTTTGTTCTGATAAATTTCTTTTTTATCATATGATGACTAGCTTGACTTATCAACGCAGAACTAGTTTAGCATCTCTCTTCATTTTATTTTTTCTTCTTTACCTGTTAAACAAATAATTGCTTTAATATTTAAAAATTTCCCACTTATCAGCGCCATCAAATTTCTACCTTCTCATCTTATCTTTTATGGTGTTACGAGCCACAGTTGGTAGAAATGGTGACCTTTTGTTGTGGATTAGATAATGCGATTAGTAAGATTGTTCTATTTAGCATCACCTATATGGCCATTTGTTGGAAGCCTCTGCGCTGTGGAGGGAAAACATTGTTTTTTCTTTCCTGGGCACTCAATGTCAATTACGTTTCCTCTTACTTATGTTGGCAATCATATGTTATTTAGTGTTGAACTACTTTCTTATCCAGAATGTTCATCATGCTGGACAACCGATGCCTGGTGAAGAACAGGAAGATATTGTTATGACCTCTACCCAGTGCAATATTTTGAATATCACTTGCCCACTGAGTGGAAAGCCTGTTACTGAGCTAGCAGAACCAGTTCGCAGGTTTCTTTTTCTTGCTTAAAATTTATCTTTTATTCCAGATAACTTCGACACATGATTTCCTTCATTTATGGGATTGCAACCATTTCAGCATACGGGCATTTTTGTCCTTTTAATAGCTGAAAATGTCACTCATTCTTCTTATCATTTGAATGTTTGAAGTTTTAAGGAAATAATATATATTTCCTTGGATTAGGGCATATAATAGCATAGCTAATTTGCAGATTATGCAATACTGCAATTGTGTATTATGCTAATCTGCAAATGGTATATTGTCATCCAGAAAGTTAGAGCTTTGAGGCAACTTCTCAAAGCATTTATCTTGCAGTGAATGCCCCATCGAAAGGGAGACTATAGCAGTAGAGATATTTCGTAATGGTTATTGTTACAGCTTTTACTACCAACTTATGATTTGTGAGTGTAGCACAGCTTACTCCAAGATTTCTCTAGGGAAAGGATCCCTGAATGAAGCAGCGTATTCATGTCATATGGACTGCAAAGCTTATAATCCAAATCCAGAGATGCTTTTTCCTAGAGATGTATTTTAGCCGGAGAAGCATACGGGCTCTAGGCTCAACCTGCAATTTATCATTTTTCTTGCAACTTCTTAGATGTCCTCCAGGGCACCTGCACACAAGCACACCTTAGGTAGAAACTTGTACGAGCATTTTCATAAACTGAAAATTTGCAATATAGGAAGCCATATTAGAGTTTAGAGATACTACTGGTATCTCATAATCTTCTGTTGGTCTTCCTTGCCGTTGATGATTGTAATTCTGAACATTTATTTCCTGCATCAACTTTTATGTAGTGTTTTAGAAAATGTTAAAGATAGATGACAGCATCTATCGTAATTACCACTTCTACAGAATGTTAGACACCATTCCATTCTAGTCTCGGTCTTTGATTATACATTAAGTTTTGATGCTGACTGCTTATTGCTCTGCTGCAGTGCTGAGTGCAAGCATGTTTATGAGAAGAAGGACGTTATGCACCACATATCATCGCATAGGGGGCAAGTTAAATGCCCTGTAGCAGGTATTGTAGTTGGGTTTCTTTATACCTCGTTGAGCTTGTCCTAAGCTTCAAAACATCCCTCGTTCTTGGCAGCTTGTCCTAAGAGTTTGAGAGCACAAAAGGTGGTTTGCGATCCGGTTTTACTTGTTGAAATTGAAGAAATGCGCTCTATGAATAGGCAAAATGCTAATGTGATTGAAGACTTCACGGATCTCAATGAAAGCGACACTGAGCAATTATAGATACCACAACATTTTGATTTCTCTTGTTGTTTCCCGACTATTCTATGGATGCGCGGACGCGAGAAAATAGTTTGGTCTCACTTTTGGTGCAAAGGGGAAATGTTGCATTAAGCTCATAGTCAAAGAGGCAGTAATATCTATCAGTTATCATAATTTAAAAAGTATTTACACTTTTCAGTGTAAAACAAGAGAATCACCTATTGTAATTTCATTCTCTAAATTTCTTGTTATTGTTGCCCTTATTCCTCTCTTACAATAATAGTATATATGCCCAATCTTTCCAATGTTCTGTTAGAAAACTAAAAGGGAGCCGTCTTCTATTGTGAAATGAATTTCCAGATGGGATGCAATCAAAAGCCATTTAAATGAAGGAAGATGTAATATTAAGTCGAGATTTGTTATCAAAGAATTCCCTTTTTAGATATTGGGACCAATAATTCCTATTTCCAGTATACAACAAACGGTATGTCATGGCTTAACATAGGAAATATTGGTTTCATGCATATCTCAAATCGGTCTGACCTTAGCTGTCATATAACTGGTAGAGAAAACAAATGCATGTCCCTCTTTGTTGCTTCATCAACAAAAGGGCCGTCACATGGGTTATGTGCTGTCATGAGATGGCTCTAGCAATGAATTCTACTCTTAATTTCTTGGTTGTTAGAATTCAATTCCTCCCAATTTCGCATATAAAATCACACCACATTACCCTCTCCAGATGTATAAACTAATGGGCATGGCCTCCAAGTTCTAATTGTCACCCTAAATTATTGCTTTTGATGAGGCATAAGCACATGGGGTCCTGCCCCACTTGGCCTGCTCTGCATTGACATCACAATATAAAGATTACAAACAGAGGAACCACCGTGTGGGTCTCTCCACAAGTGGAAAAAAACAACAATGGATTCTTTTCAAGACGACTCTTTCCAGCCTTCTTCTACTATCCATGAAAAGGGTGCAGCTGTTCATGATCTGTTGGAGGAAGGGTGGTTCTTCGGTAAATTGGTTAATAGCAAACCAAAAATGTCTAGGTGCTATTCTGATCCTTCACCAAACTTCGCTCAGGGAACTTCAGAGAGCAATCCATGTAAAGAAAAACCGTCATCCTCGTCCGCCAGGAAATTCTCTGCAAATCTAACTCGGGCACCATCCTTGCCACCTTGTATAGGAAGAGAAGAAAGAATTCACGAGAAAGAAAGAAATAGTGAAATCAGTAAGTTGACAACGCAACTATCAGATATCTGTACATTTAATGAGAAACAAAATGAATTATCAACTTGCACAAAGAAGAAGGTACTGATTCAGGGGAAAGAAACTCAAGCTCCAAAGGACCAAAAGCGCAAGGGGCAACGATCATCGAGGCAGAATTTATTAAGAACACCATCTCTGCCACCCTGTATAGGAAGGGAACTAGAAGAGCTTGAAGACAATGAAGGTGACATCACAATGAGCAGATTGATCCGGCAAGCAATGCCCAACACTTGGTCTATCCAGCCTCGGAATCGTGCCCCAAACAAGGTACCGACTGATACTGTAATACAATACCCTTTACTCCTTTTCTGAGAGCACCATAATTGCATTTGTTTGATTCATAGATCACTTGAAATGGGCACCGATTATCGTATCTCTCTTTGTAGGCCAACATGTTGGTGTAACTGTTGTGCATATTTCCTTTTCAGGGTGTGGTGCAAAGTTCAAGCATGCCAAAATACAGACCATCAAGGAACACAGACATGGAAAGCTTTAATGCAAGTCGGCCTAAGGAAACAAAGCAACAGCTTAAAAGGACAACGTCAATGAAGATTCCAAGGGACCTGGAATCGGATGAAGTCCAGGGTTTCAGGGACTTGGGGTTCACTTTTGACAAAAAGGATTTGAACCCAAGGGTGATGGCCATACTTCCTGGTTTGCAAGATAAGCAAAGTCAGGATCATGGTGGTCAAGAACAAGTAAGGAAGCCTTATGCTTATCTCTCAGAGTCATGGTACGGGCAAAGCTGCGCAACTCCAATTCCAATCTGTTCTTTCAAGAATGCAGCACAGGATATGAAAACACAACTCAAGTTCTGGGCCAGAGCCGTGGCTTCGAACGTCCGCTAGGACTTCTAACGGTTGATCAACTGTAACTAATGTAACAAACAAATTTCAGATGACCTTGTTTTTTTAATTTCAACTAATTAAACCGCTTGATTTTCCTACGATAAAGCTGAGACGTCTCGATAATAAATTACAACTCAGTTTTTTTTGGAAAATAAAAAACAGAGAAATAATTAAATGATATTTTATATATGTAAAATTGATGTGTTAAAACTGATTTTGCACCCAGAAAAGGGAAGGGCAAAAGGGCAGAAGATATTTTTAGAAAAATCCAGAGATAAAAGAGACTCACAATTCAATTCACAATAGTTGAAATCAAATCATCCATTCCATTGCATTCCCTCCACTCTTAACTAAAACCATCAAGACCAAATGTTGCAGAGTCACCACCAACCTCTAACCCTCACACTCACATTCACTACCCCCCACCATATCTTACTTCCATCCCTCAAACACCATTCCCACTCTCTTCGCTTCCACCAAAGACCCATCACTCATTTCTCTCTTTCAGCTCTCCCTCCTCAATCTTCCCTTCCATGGCTCACCGTTGCCGACGACTCTCCAGGAGAAACTGGCCCTATAGACCTACCTCTCTCTTCCTCGCCCACCATTTTCTCCACCACCGATGACCCTTCGCCACTTCAGGTCACCACCAGCGTCCTCCTCACTGCTGCCATCTCTATCTTCCTCTTCCGCTCCATTCGCCGCCGGGCTAAGCGCGCGAAAGAACTGGTATTCAGGAATTAAATCTTTGTTCGTTTATAGGTTGATCAGCTTATTTTCGGTTCAATTGTTGATAAATTGGTGTTGGGGTGAAACGGGTGTTTATCTTATTTTTAAAGTTGGAAACTTTTGAAACTCTTATCGTTAAGTTTCTCTGCTTTTATGTGTTAAAATTCAGTTTGTAGTTTGTCCGAATTGGGTGTTGTTGGATATATGTGTAACTATGATCCTTTAAGTGTTATGTGCCACTCTATTGGTTTGTTATCATATTCTACAATTTGATGTCTTATGATGAACCAATTTTGACTCTTTTTTAAAAATATATTTTCCTTTTTTTTTTTTAGATGCTTTCTTATGCTTAAGCTTAGACTACTCAGAACTGAATCTTGATGCTTGGTTTTCAGTTTGATGTATTTTTTCTGCCAGAACTTGTGGAATTAGCTTCTGATTAGTTTTATATCTTTTTGCTCTGTTAGTTTACATTATGATGAACTGAAACATAATATCCTATATATCAATGTTTAGTATTTTTAATTCATTCTGAAATTTGAGGTTGTGATCTTGTGTGACTAGAGATTAAGGTCATCAGGGGAAAATAAATCATTGAAAGAGGAAGCATTAGCCAGCTTAACGGCAATGGCTCCAGGTGCCATAGCATCCGAGAAAACTCCTTCACCTGTACAGGCATTGCTAGGTGGAACAAGAAAAGGAAATTGCATGATGAACAATTAGGCTTGCCTATACGGAAACATCAGTGCTGGGATCATCGATTGCCTGTTGGATTTCTAGAAAAACTAGAAGAAATCCAAGAAATAGAAGACATTTGCTTGCAACTAGAAAAGGAAAATGCAGATGGACTAGCTATGGATGGTGATCCTAGTTATGAATCAGCAAAAGATAGCAACAACTTTATGGGGGATTCAGAATCTGTTTTAATTGGTTATTAACTTACAGCAATATTAATGTTGTTCTAACCACAAAAGGAATTGACGATATGGCACTTAAAGTAAGTCTCTTGTTTAATTTTTCAACTGTTTATGGCTGTATTATACATACTTGTACCAGTATTATGATCTTTAACTCCATAATAATTTTGTTTTATAATAAGGGTCATATGATTATAAAGTACTCTTCCCAAAAATTGTGCCTTAATCCGTGGAAATGGATTGGCTCTGATTAATCCGTGGAGCTGTTGTCAATTATGTACTTGTTCTTCTCTTCCAATTTATTGTGCATTTACATTGTTGAGGCTGCTGGGTTTGTGATCTTGTATTGATGCTATACTATGTTTGCCAACGCATTGGATTATTTCTAGCCAGTTCCAACATAATATGGTTATCACAAACATTGCATTTTCAACTTGCTCCAGGTTGAAGAGAGAGAGCCAGCAGAGGCATCAGTAGATGAAGCTGATCAGGCATGTAATTTCCCTTGTAAAAATACTTGTGATTCCTTGTTCATTTATGTTTTCTAACTTGAGCTCTTATGCAGGCTGATAAAGAGATAGCAATAAAAGCATCCTCACCAAGACTAGCTGATTCCCTGAATGTCAGTTGTGAGTAATGGTATTGCAGAGCCTGGGGAAAATGATTCCTTGGTGGAGTTAGATGAGTTGAAGAAGAATGAGGACATCGAGAAGCAAGACACTGAAAAGCAAGAGGATACTAAGAAGCAAGAGGACAGTGACAAACAAGAGGGCAGTAATTGTACTGATAAATCAGGTGTTGAAACAAAAACAAGTTCTAAGACCTGATAATTTGGCTTCTAGGAAGATTAGTGATCTGTATAAAAACTTTTCAAATTTGATAGTTTTAGTTACTCTTCCAATGTTTAAAGGAACTTTGTGAGTGGAAGGATCCTTTGTTCTATTCAATGAAAAATAACAATAACACTAAAAGATTTAAAAAATTTGTATTTTAAAAAAAAATTATTAAATTAAAATAATTTTCAAAAATGGAAAAAATAATAATGAATGTTTAAAATTAATGATATACTAAAAAATTGAAGAATTATAAATAAATAAAATTCATAAATAATATTGAATAGTTATTAAACAAATAAGATTAAAAAATAATTATTAAAATTTAAAAATTATTAAATTAATTTGATTTTCAAAAAAATGAAAAATAATAATAAAAACGTCACAAAAGACATTCGTGACGTTTTTAAAAACGTCATTGAAGACCTTTCGCGACGTTTCAAAAAAAACGTCGCAAATTCTTTAACATTCTGTGATGTTTTAAAAACGTCGTGGAATGTTAAAGATTTTGTGACGTTTTTTAAAACGTCGCGGATTGTCCAACTTTTTAGTGACGTTTTTCGAAACGTCGTGAAATGTCAACATTTTTTGCGACGTTTTTCATAAAACGTTGCGGAAACCTTTTAACGACATCACATTTCGCGACGTTTTTTGTGACTTTTTTAAAACGTCGCAAAATATATTTTGTGACGTTTTTTGACATTCTGTGACGTTTTAAAAACGTCGCAGAATGCCTTCGTTTCTTGTAGTGTATTATCATAGAAATACTCTTGTATTATCTCCCCTTTAATCTCGTGTACAGCTATGTATCGAGGGCGCGCGCACACACACACATAATTGAATATACGAGAAAACCCTATTTCTTTATGGTATTAGAGCCTCTCACGGCTTAACAACCAATTGATCCCTGATCGGTTAGTTCTCTTCATTATGTGTAACCGCTCAGTTATAAATGAATCTTCTATGATGGTTGGAGCCACTATGGTAGCAGCCCAGCAAACAACAATGGTGGAATCGATTGCTCCAAATCCTTCAACTTTCCTCACTCTTAATTTCTCCCACCAATTATCCATCAAACTCACTCCATCCAATTTCATTATTTGGAAAACTCAGTTGGTCCCTATATAAACAGGGTGTGGTCTTGAAGGTGATATTGACGGTAGCAGTCTTCCCCCACCGCAATTGCTTGTCGATGGATTGTTAAGCCCGAAATTTCTTAAGTTGGTTAATTTCGTCTACTTCGGAATCAATTTTACTGCAAATTGTTGGAGTTCCAACTGCTCGGCCTACTTGAGTTAAATTACAGTCCACTTATGCTTCTGGCTCTGGGGCATAGATTCGTGATTTGAAGCTTAAGTTACATAGCTTACGGAGAGAGAATGATAGTATCCCTATTTACATGGAGTGTGCAAAGACAATTATTAATCAACTAGTAGCGTTACAACATCCTATTCTTGAAGAGGATCTTGTTGATGCGATTGTAGATGGTCTTGGACCATCATATTGTTCCTTTGTAAGAGCTTTGGAAGCTCGACTTGATGTGGTTTCATTTGATGATCTCTGTGGACTACTCTTGAGTGAGGAGCGTCAATTGGAAAGGGAAAACTCTTTAAGCCTGATAGAGTTCATACTCATTCCTCCTATAATCAGCAACAAGAATCGCCAAGTAAAACTCGGGTGCAACCATTCTCTCCTAATAATCCAGATATCATCTGTCATAATTGCAAGGGGAGTGGGCATGTAGCTAAAGTCTGTCCTTCACCATGCAAATCAACCCGTACTAATATTGTTCTTACATCCCATCACACCACACCACTGCCTCCACTTCAACTCAACCCTGGATTATGGACATGGGTGGACATGGGAGCTACTCATCATCTCATATCGGATTTTGAAAACATGTCGCTTCATTCTAAATATTCTGGTTCAGAGGAAGTTCCTTTAGGCAATGGATCTCAGCTCTCTATTACTCATATTGGTAATTCTCTTGTTCATACACCGAATCATCATTTTTTGTCTTAATCAAGTTTTACATATGCCTTTCTCTAACTCCAATTTAATTTCAGTTTGATCCTTTACGGATAATAATAATTTTTTAATGATTCTTTTATGATAAAGTACCATAAAACTTAGAAGCTACTGTATCGAGCCCGAACTCACCTAACCTTTGCTATAGTTTAGAAATTCTTATCTTTAAATAATCTTCCAGTTTCAAATAAACATGATTCGTCTCTTTGTATAGTTATGTCATTAATTAGTAAGAGTCATAAATTATCATTTATTCGTTTTAATTTTTAGGCTATTGGTCTATTATATCTTATTTGTTCGGATTTATGGGGTCCTATGACTCTTACTTCAATTGATAATTTTCTTATTATCTATTATTGTATGATCATTACAGCAAGTATTATTGGAATTATTTCTTAACGTATAAATCTGAGGTGCTTAGTACATTTATTAAATTTTGCTCTCATGTTGAAAAACACTTTGGCCCACCTATAAAACTTTCCAATCCAATTGGGGAGGGGAATTTCAAACCTTGCATTTTTACTTAACAGATAATGGGATTTCTCACCAAGTTTCTTGCCCCTACATGCTCGATCAAAATGGGTGTGTCGAATGTAAACACCGCTATATTGTTGAAACCAGTCTTACCCTTTTAACTCATGCAAAACTTGATAAGAAATATTGGACTAGTGCCTTTGATACTGCGGTTTATTTAATTAATCACCTACCCACACCAATTTTGCAATTTGACAATCCGTATCATAAGTTATTTGGTGACATTCCTAACTATTCTTCCTTACATATTTTTGGATGCCTTTGTTTTCCTTGGTTACGTTCTTGTACTTCAAATAAATTAAGTGATCGCTCCTTTCCATTTGTTTTCCTTGGTTATAATTGCCTACATAAAGGTTATAAATGCTTAGATCCTCTCTTTGGAAAATTTTTTATCTCACATCATATGGTTTTTGATGAGCAAGTGTTTCCATATCCAGTGTTGATGGCTTCTTGGGTTCATGATTCACTAGATACAAATGCCTAAGCTCCTCAAATTCATTTTCCAGCAGCTCCTCCACCGCCACCTATTTTGACACCTATACAGCCCCATCCAATCTCACAACTCGCAACTGCACCTCCTATAGTACTGTCCTCAGCCTCACCTACCTTAAACATAAACTCTTTGCTCGCTAATCAGCTGACCAACCCTCAATTTTTACGGAGCTCTACTTTTCCCTCTATTCCTGTAGTCAATCCATTTAAAACACATCTCATAGTTACCCGAGCTTAAACTAGCAAGCTAAAGCCGAAATTGTTACTTGCTTAACTAAATGATGGTGATCCAACTTGTTATAGTCAAGCGATCAAGTCTCCTTAGTGGCTTACCGCCATGGAAAATGAATATAACGCCTTAATTTCAAATGGGACATGATAATTGGTTCTATTTCATACCCAACAAAATGTCATCGGTTGTAAATGGGTGCTCAAAATTAAAAATAATTCAAATGGTACTATTGAAAGGTATAAGGCTCGCATGATAGCCAAGGTTATCATCAATGTCCTGGTATAGATTTTCCAAATACTTTTAGCTCAGTGGTTAAATCCATTACCATTTGCATCATGGCTTCTCTTGTGGTTCAGTTCTCTTGGTTTATAACTCATCTTGATGTTTCTAATGCCTTTTTACAAAGAAATTTGGAAGAAAGGGTGTATATGTCTCAACTGTTAGGCTTTGTTGATCCTATGCATCCTAATTATGTTTATGCCTTGAAAAAGTTTATTTGTGGTTTGAAACAATCCCCCGTATGTGGCATAAACATTTGACGGAGGCTTTATTGCATTTTGGCTTCATTTGTTCATAGGCCGACACATCTCTTTATATTTATCACAAGGGGATAACATTGCTATTTTGTCTAATTTATGTGGATGACATTTTGGTTATAGGAAATTTGTCGAGTCATGTTCAGTCCCTCATTCACTCTTTGGAAGGTCAATTTGCTATTAAGAATTTGGGAAATGTTGCCTATTTTCTTAACATTGAGCTTTATAAGAAAGATGGCTTCTTACATCTCTCTCAACACAAATATACCCAGGATTTATTGAAACGGGCTCAAATGGAGGACTATAAATTTACTTCTAATGAAGTGTTAGTAAGGAGGGTTGCAGTATCTAATAATTACACACTTAAATATTGCTTATGCAGTTAATAAGGTGTCTCAATATATGCACGCTCAGACTGTGATTCATTGGTAGGCATTTAAAGGTATTTTACGCTACTTGCATTCGACTATTCATTATGGTATTTCCTTTAGCAAATCTGATAATTTCCAGCTTCATGATTTTAGTGATGTGGATTGGGGGGTTGATCAAGATGATTAGAGATCCACATTCGAATTTGCTATTTTTTGTGGTTCCAACCTTATTTCTTGGGTATCTCGTAAGCAAAAGACAATGTCGAGATCATCTATAGAGGTAGAATATCGAGCCCTTGCAAACACAACATCCAAAATGACATAGATTGACAAGTTACTTCATGACATTGGTTTTCCTCTCATACCATTCCAACTCTTTGGTGTGACAATTTGAGTGCAACCTACCTCACTACCAATTCCGTTTTCCATTCTTGTACAAAGCATTTGGAAATTGATTTCCATTTTGTTTAAGAAAAAGTATATAATAGACGATAATGGGTTTACTACATTCCCGCCTTAGATCAACTTGTAAACATTCTTACAAAGCCACTTCCCAAGGATCACTTTCGTTCATTGCGGGACAAGTTGATTGTTGTAAAGAATGAAGGATCGCATATGCAACAAAAACAAAAATGCAATCCTATATTTATTTATTGTGTTTAACAAACATACTAATAATAAGAACAGGAAAAAATAAATCCTTGGAATTTGTAAGGAATAATCGATACTGAACTTCAAAAATACAAAGTCTCTACACACTCAACATCGAGAAATACGTCCTGCTTTTAACACTTGATATAACTATGGTTAAATTTTGAAGAACCCTTTTATCAAGAATAGGGAAAACAATTTTCTCTTTTTCTCTTGTTTATTTTCATGCACAGAAGATGAAGAAAAAATGAAAGAGTATCTAATCTCTCACTCTTCTTTATGTTGTTTTATTCATGTACACAAAAATGAGAGTATCACTTTTTCTCTTCACTATTTTTTTTCAAATACATAAAAAATGAAAACAACATGAAAGAGTATATATCTATTACCCTTCTCTTCATTGTTTTTCTTCTACACTTAATGCATAACACTTACAACATTTTGTTATTGTTTTTAAAACTTGAAACAACCTTCTTTGCAACACATTGTTTGGTCATTACGCTTTGGTTAAATATCAAACCAAAACAAAACCACTAAGACACTTTCTTTGCCTTTTTAAAAAATAATAAATAATAAATATTATTTATAAAATGAAATAAAATAAAAATATTTTATTTTCTTCATTTATTTTATACAAGAGAATTTTCAATATTAATTATATTTTCTGTGCTAGCAAAAAATAATAATATGCCATATAGATTATTTAATAAATTATCTCATAATAAATTAAATAATCATAAACGGAAAATAT
>JAOSBK010000206.1:50620522-50641587 GCA_027568895.1 Erythroxylum shatona
CTTGTTGGATCCCCTGGTCATGTCAAATAATTCAAGATTTTGACAGAGAGAAAGGTGTGGAATCAGTGTCGTGTGGTTATGAGAATGGTGGGTGCGTGTACTTGTGGGTATGGTATGGAAGAGCTTGCAGGTACAGAAGAAACGAGAGAGGGGGAGTGGTGTTGAAGAAATTAATATTGGAGGATACGCTGTGACTTGAGGCAGAACTCAACTACTGAGCTTTAGGCTTCTTTTCCGTTTAATTGGCACGTGCGTCTGTTGTTGCCTTCAACAAGCGAGTGCGTTGCTGTCGAGTTTTCAGCTGGTTAACAGCTATTAATGATTAGGCTTTTGTCGTTGGATGGAAAAGAAATCCCAGAAAAAGCAGAAGAAGGGATAGTGCGACTGGAATCCAATCCCATCTCATTGAAGTGATGCGTCAAACTCCAAGCACATCTTTTTTTCTTTAACCAAACCTTCTTCCTTCACATGAACGTGGCCAGTTCACCTACAGCACTGTAAAGCACTAATACAACCAAACCAAAAGGGCAATTAGGGAATTTGATGGGTTTTGTCTTTGGGAAAGCCACTGTCTCTGTGTTCTTGCCCACTTTTTCAGTTCTGAACCAGCAGCACTCTCACTCTCTCTCTCCCCCATTCAACACCACGAAAGTTTCGCCGTTTTCTTGCAGCTAAAAGACAAAAAGTGGCAGTATCGCAATTTAATACGAAAAGAACGGGCCTTTTAAAAATTAGTGGTCACATGGGACCAAGCATCGAAAAAGAAAATCCAAGGGGTGCACGTGACCATAGGGTTTTAGATCAGAACTCACAACTAATCATGACTATTCCATCCACGCGCCACTGTTTGCCGTGACCTACGCTTTGTCCCCACCATAGCGAACTCGATGAACCTTTTAGGGTTTTAACGGGAATGATGATGAATGGAACAGCCAGTGGGGTCAAAGGGAGGGAATTTGACCAAACATTATACTCCACAAAACAGGACAAAAAGGATGATGCATCATTTACCATAAAGCATGAGATTAATAAGCCTCAACAAACCAAGCATTACAGATTGAATGAAGATCAGATCAGGTGGTCCAGTCGCAGAGCAGATAGAGTTAATAATAACGCTAACTTCTGACCTGTCGTTGTCTGATACTGTGCATACATAATAATATCATATCACAACTCCAACTAGCCTCACCTCTTCCCATGGATCCTAGGAATGAATGATTCTGCTATTTTATATTTTATTTAACTTTTATATAGTGCTTTAAGCCTCGCATCATAAGTTCCACGATATTTGGAATTAAAACATAGTCCTCTGCACAAATCTAATAGCTCCATCTAAAATATCATACTCAAAATTTTATAAAGATAAGAAGATACTTTTGTAAGCAGCACAAATGCGGCTGTTTTATCTGCTATAAACTCACAAATATTCACTAACAAAATTAACCTACAAAAGTTTAGCTAAAAGACGGTCCTCTTAACATTTACAGCTTGGGAATCGAGGATATTGGAATTTTCACCCACGCCTATGCAAAATGTGACAACTTATTGTGCAGAACATGTTCAGGATGCAGGATTAACTCTTAAACTAATGGGGTAGAACCTACTTTACAGAAAGGATAGAATGAAATTTGATAGCTGTAAGTGAGAAAGAGTTCAAAGGAATTTACTTCAATCAAATTCCAGTACCACCTTGCCAAGGATTTTCTTTTTGTCCTTAGCCTCGTGAGCCTCTCTCACTTGGGTTATTGGAAAACATTTTTCAACAGGTATTTTCAACTTCCCAGCTTCAATTATCCGCCGGATCTCAGCAAGGCCATCTGGATCAGCCCTCATGTATGTCCACCAATATTCTGCAATATCAAGGTAAAACATGGGCACAATTACATTTGATTCTGGTGAGCTTTACCAGGAACCATCACCTAAAAATAGCATCATCAATGAGCGTGTCTTGGAAATCATTGCTTTGAAATGATATGAAGGACTGGTGTAAGACTGACCTATTAAGGTGTATTAGAAACATGGACTGGCTAGAGAATCCTAATACCTAGATCCATAATATAGGAGATGTAACAGCATCCCATAACTTGATACAAACATAACATCTTGAAAACCTAATCCCTTCAAAATGATACAGTGAAAAAGTTTTCCTTTGTAACGTGAGGTGTTTATACATCATCCCCCAACTGAAGTTCCACGTCCATGGCCTTGGTATAGTTGGATATCCAATTGCCACAGCTATGCTGAATACTGTTTTTAATAACCCAAAAAAAATTCCCATGATTGCCGAATCCAGTTTTTTTAACATGCCATGTTGTGGGAAATAATTTTTCTATTTCTCATATATTGAATAGGAGTATACAACCATATACAGGACATTACAAGTAAGAATTTAAATCTGGAAAGTTATCTAAAGCTATCTAATGTAATTCCTTAATTTAAGAGATTTCAAACTTATCTTATCTATCTATAGCCTATCTATATCTAAGTATAATCTATTTACAGCTGTTTAGTACCTCAACAATCTCCCTCAAGCTGAGAAATAAATGTCTTCCATTCCCAACTTATATACAAGATCATGAAAACTTGAACTGTTCAACCCCTTTGTTAAAACATCAGCTATTTGACATTCTGATGAAACATAGGACATATACACTAACCCTTCTTCTAATTTTTCTTTAATGAAATGTCTATCAATCTCAATATGCTTTGTCCTATCGTGTTGTATAGGATTATGAGCAATATTGATCAATCTCAATATGCTTTGTCCTATCATGTTGTATAGGATTATGAGCAATATTGATGACTAACTTATTGTCACAATAGAGCTTCATAGGGCTGTCCCATTTGAATCTCAAATCATCTAGAATAATCTTCAACCAGAGTAGTTCACACAATCCTTGAGCAATAGCCCTAAATTTTGATTCTACAGATGACCTTGCCACCACATTCTGCTTCTTGCTCCTCCATGTTACCAAATTTCCTCCAAGAAACGTACAATACCTTATAGCTGATCTTTTATCCACTATGGAACTTGCATAGTCAGCATCGGTGTAAGCTTCTAGAGCAAGAGTATTGTTTTTCTTGAACAAAATTCCTTTTCCTGGACTGCCTTTCAAGTAATGTAGCACCTTACAAGCAGCTTGAAGACGAGGCTCTCTTGAATCATGCATGAATTGACTGATCATGCTTACCGGGTATGCTATGTCTGGCCGAGTGTGAGCAAGATATATGAGTCTACCAACTAGTCTTTGATACATCCATTTATCAACAACTGGTTCTTCTTTAGCTTCTCCCAACTTGTGGTTTGGATCCATTAGTGTAGAGACTGGCTTACACCCAATCTTCCCCGTTTATACCAACAAATCAGTCACATACTTCTGTTGAGATATAAAAATCCCTTGTGTGGAATATGCCACCTCAATACCGAGGAACTACCTTAGTTTCCCAAGTTCTTTTATCTCAAACTCTTTTACTAGTCTTTGCTTCGATTCATGCTTCTCTTTCTCGTCATTTTTATCACTATGATGTCATCCACATAGACTAGAAGTGCAATAACTCCCCCTGCAGTCGAATGTTTAATGAAGAGAGTGTGATCACCTTAGCTTTGTTTATACCCAGACTCTGTCATGACTTTTGCAAATCTCCCAATCCAAGCTCTAGGAGATTGTTTTAACCCATAAACGGCCGTCCTCAGCTCGCAAACTTTGTTAACCATGTGTCCCTCAAGTCCTGTTGGGATGTTCATAAAGATTTCTTCATCTAAGTCTTCATCGGAAAATGCATTCTTAACATCATATTGTAGGGGCTGCCAATTAAAGTGGGCAGCCAATGATAACAGAATTCTCATAGTGTTCATCTTTGCAACTGGGGCAACGGTCTTTTGATAATCAATACCATAGGTTTGAGTGTACCCTTTGGCCACCAATCTAACTCTAAAGAGATCCATCAGCCTTATATTTGGGTGTGAAAATCCACTTACGGTCAACAATGTTTTTCCTTTTTGGTTTATCAACAATCTCCCATGTTCTATTCCTTTCCAATGCATTCATCTCCTCGCTCATAGTATCCCTCCATTCCCTTTTTGATAATGCCTCAAAAACGTTGTCGGAAAGACTGGATGCGGTGGAATATGGCATCTCCCACATTAAAGGACAACTCCCTCCGTTTGGAATTAGCTTGGGCTTTCATGCGGGCCTGAGCTTTGAGTGATTTTCATGTAGAAGTTTCAGCATCTCGTCTCGAGCAAGTAATTGCTCTTCTAGATCAGCAATGTGTGTCTCACCTGGAACAATGGATGAAGGGCCAGGGGATCACGACCTTAAAGAATCTTAAAAGGGGTTGTACCAGTAGACGTGTGAAAACCTGTATTGAAGGAGAATTCTGCCTGAGCTAGAAACTTGCTCCAAGAAGATGGTTGCTCATGTGCAAAACACCTTAAGTAAGCTTCCAAACAATGATCAACGACTTTAGTTTGGCCATTGGTCTGTGGATGGTAAGAGGTTCCCATGTGTAGGCGAGTTTGACTAAGACAAAATAATTCTTGCCAAAAGCCGCTAAGGAAATGACATCACGATATGAAAGAATGGAACGAGGCATGCTGTGCAACCTGATGATTTCCCAGCAAAAAAGGACAGCCACGGATTTGCCGTGAATGGATGGGTAAGTGGAATAAAATGACTGTATTTGCTAAATCGGTCCACCACTACCAGCACAGTATCAAAACCACCAAATTTCGGAAGTCCCACAACGAAATCCAAAGAAATATCCTCCCAATTCTGTTTAGTAATCGGGAGTGGTTGTAGAAGACCAACTGGAGCAAGAGATTGATATTTGTTTTGTTGACAAATTAAGCAATTTTTGACTTACAACTTCACATCATGCTTCATATGTGGCCAATAGAAATTTGAAGCGATGCGCTTCAAACTTTTCAGATAACCTCGATGGGCCCTAGTTAAAGAATCATGGCCTTCAGAAAGGATTTATTTTGCGTAAAGTAAAATCTTCCAGAATTACTAGGTGATCATGAAAGAAAAGCTTGTTGTCCACTAAATGAAAATCGGGGCAAACTGTGGGATCTTGCTGCAAGGAAGTGATAATGTCTCTGGTACATGAATCTTGAAGCAAAGCATTTTTCAGATTCAGAAAGTCCATGTTAACCGGCATGGCAAGCGCTAAAAAATCAGCATGTTGGGG
This sequence comes from Erythroxylum shatona, assembly GCA_027568895.1. Taxonomy (NCBI): domain Eukaryota; kingdom Viridiplantae; phylum Streptophyta; class Magnoliopsida; order Malpighiales; family Erythroxylaceae; genus Erythroxylum; species Erythroxylum shatona. The sequence goes on from JAOSBK010000206.1 coordinate 50,625,716, forward strand.
TTTCCGGGATAGAGCATCTGCACCTTGATTTTCCTTTCATGCTTTGTACAAAATGGTGAAATCAAATGGAAGGAGCTTCAAAACTAATTGCTGCTGCTTGTTAGTTATGACCCGTTGATTAAGAAGAAACTTGAGACTGCAATGGTCAGTCTTGATAAAAAAATGCTTTCCCAACAAATAGTGTTTCCATTTTTGCAAAGCTAATACCAAAGCCAAAAGTTCTCGATCATAGGTAGATTTATAACGATTAGAGAACGAGAAACCTTTACTAAAGTAAGCAATGTGATGGTCAGATTGCGTGAGGACAACACCCACACCATCTGAAGAAGCGTCACACTCAACTGTAAAGGCTTTGTGAAAATCTGGTAGCTCAAGTGCGGGAGTTGTAGTCAAAGCAGTCTTGAGCTTCTAAAAAGTCAATTCTGCCTTGGGAGACCACTGAAAAGCATTCTTCTTAGTTAAATCAGTTAAAGCTCATGCAATAAACCCATAATACACAATGAAATGGAGATAATAGCCTGTTAGACCAAGAAAACCCCGCAATTCTTTGACATTCTTTGACATTGGCCAATCCAAAACAGTTTGAACCTTGTCAAGGTCAACCCCAACTCCATCTTGATAAACCACGTGACCCAAGAAGTGAATTTGTGTTGGCGAAATAGACATTGCTTTTTGTTGGGATAAAAAGATTGGGTGGGCAATAGAGTAAGAGTTGTTTGTAGGTGGGTGATATGTTGTTTCAAAGTGGGGCTATAAACCAGGATGTCATCGAAAAAAACGAGAATAAATATTTGGAGATATGGTCGGAAAAGATCATTCATTGCAGCGGAGTATTGGTGAGACCAGAGAGCATGACTACAAATTCGTAGTGGCCCGAATGAGTACAAATAGCAGTTTTATGGATATCAGGTGGGTTAATTCTTATTTGTTCGTATCCAGAGCGCAAATTTATTTTTGAGAAGTAAGCTGCTCCATTGAGTTCATCTAAGAGCTCATCAATATTTGGGATAGGGTATTTATCAGGTACAGTCAATTGGTTGAGGGCTCTGTAGTTTGCACAAAGTCTCCACGAATTATCTTTTTTCTTAACTAACAATACTGGACTCATAAAAGGACTAGTACTAGGTCTAATAAAACCTGAATCAAGAAGTTCAGCCACTTGTTCTTCAATTTCTGACTTTTGAAAAAATGGATAGCGGTAAGGGCGAATGTTGGGAGGTTTGGCATTGGGTATCAATGGTATGGCATGTGAATGGATTCGAAAAGGAGGAAGGGTGTTTGGTTTGGTACAAACAGATTTGAATTTTTGTAAAACTAAAGTTAATACAAGTGGTAGAGGAGGATTAACTTTCGGATCAACGAGCTTGGACATAGCTTGAAAGGAAGCAGCTGTTTATTCTGTACTTGGGGCGCCTTGTAATTTGTATTTCTTACCGTTCAAATGGAAGATCATGAACATTTTGTTCCAATTTTCCGGGACATTGTTCAGCAATGCTAACCACTTAATACCAAAATCAGCTCCTCCAATAGATAATGGATAATAGTCTTGAACAATTTTCAGATCAGACAATTTCATAGAAACTCCACAACAAATTTTGTTGCATCTAATCACCTCCCCATTGCCAATTTGAAAGCGAAAAGGAGTGACAAGTTCCGCTGGGATATTTAATTCCTTAACCAGGGAAGACGCTATAAAGTTATGCGTCAACCCACTATTGACCAAGATAAGTACCTGTCGTTTATTGATGCTCCCTTGCATTTTCATGGTGGCACCATTAGTTTTTCCCAAAATTGCATGAAGGGAGATTTCTGCCATGTCCGATAGAGGAGCCTCTTCACCATTGTCAACATCGGATAGTTCGATGGAGGTGTCATGGTCCTCAGTGATCTCCAAAAACGAAAACGTTGATGGCTTGCAATGATGCCTGGGAGCAGATTTTTCGTTGCACCTGAAGCATAAACCTTTGACAAACCGATTTTGTCTTTCAACATCCCACGAACGAGCTAGATTTGGTTGGGTTAATTGATGGCTTGCTGAGGGGTTCCCATATTCTCCTGATTGTGCGAAGGAGGGAGAAAATCACGAGTAGAAGAAAAAGTTTGCTTAGATAATGTTTGATTGGTGGATCTGTTGGAATGTGGCCAATTATGCCCTTTGGAATTATGGGTTGGGACAATTTTAGCCTCAAATTCTAATGCAAGGGACATAGCCCTATAAATTGATCGAGGCTTTTGTGTTCACATCTGCCTTTAAATTATTCTTTAAGCTGCTTAGAAAAACTCCAAGCAAACAATGTTTTGGCCAATTCTGAACAAGGGCGGCTCGTTTGGCAAATTCTTGGCGATATTCTTGTACAGATCCAATTTGGGAAATATTGCAAAGGTGCTCATCTGTAATTTGGAACTTAGGGGGACCATAATTTTCTTGTAGAGCTTTTACCAATTCTTCCCAAATAAAGGAGCGTGCGCTCATTGTTAATCCAAGAGAACAAGTCGGGAGCATCACCTTCCGAATACATTGTGGCAATGTCAACCTTGATCTCGTTTGGTGTTTGATAATAGTGGAAGTATTTTTCAGCCTTCAAAATCCATCCACAAGGGTTGCTGTCTTCGAATTTTAGAAATTCCATCTTTGTGTGTGGTTGACGTGTCCGACTTCGAAGCCCCCATGGATTGTCAATGTCGTCTTCCTCAGCTTCAGACCAAATAGATTTCTTTGGTCACGTGGATGAAGATGAATTTCCTTGGCTTTACCTTTGTTTGACACACTGGGAATGCAATCAACTTGCTGTGCAATACTAGCTTGAGCCTTGAGTGCTGCTACGTCAGCTGCCAAAGTATCAATGGCTTCAGGTGGGGAAGCTAAAGAAGAAAGTTGCTGTGCTACAGGATCAATGTTTGGAGATGCGGGTTGATTGGTGGAAGGGTTTGGATTTGTAGGAAGGTTGGTAGGTGGTTCAGGGTGGGAAGCAGAAGCTCGAGTGCAAAACCATATTGGATCTGGGTCTCTGATGCCAAATTGATAGTTGCTGATAAATAAAAGAAGACAATTGATTGCGCTGGCATTAATTCCAATAACAATGTCCAGTGGCATTAGATTCCAGTTGCAGCGACAAAATGGAAAGAAGGGGAAGATAACACATTCAGTAGCTTTGTTTCACCGGAGATGATGAAGCATTGGTGGTGCCTAAAAAAGTTGCAGCATTGATGTTTAGGATCTTGAAAGGAGTTTTGGATCAGAAAAAAGAGATTGCGTTTAGGTTTTTATAATTGTAAGTTGGATTTAGTGGGATAAGAAAGAGGTTAGGATTAAGGATTAAGACCTGACTCCTAAATCTAGTGCTATCTGAAAATAGAGGTAAAGGAGAAACAAAAAGAAGGGAAAGGATATGTATAATTTTATGGGATAAAAAAGAGGTTAGGATTAAGGATTAAAACCTGACTCTTAAATCTAGTGCTATCTGAAAATAGAGGTAAAGGAGAAATAAAAAGAAGGGAAAGGATGTTTATAATTTTATGTAATTGCCCATAATGCATACATGTATATGGACTCAAGGACTACAAGCGTACCCGGATTTTAGCAAAGGATATTGTCATTTTTTATAGTAGGATAATATTATGTTTTTAAAATGCCCACATTTTTTATATAAAGAATACGGAATTTCATGTAAATATATATAATGATACTTCAAAATATATAATATTTGTGTAAGATAAATTTTCACATATATGGCGTTGCTGCTTATGTGATTTGCTCAAAGCTATTTTGCCTCAAACTATGGTTACTAAAGTTGATTCAGTGTCCAGTTTTGTCAATTATGTGACCCATATTTTTCTTTTTTATTATGAACGTAGCAAATTTCCTGAGAGTTTGTACTTCCTCATGTCAGGGTTCAGCTCACACAGGTCCAGCTTTAACTCCTGCCGAAGTTTTGGTTGCCATTCACGACATCAGTCCTGAGAAAGATGGCCTGGCGCTAAAAAAGGCATGTATTACGATTGTATCTTAGTTTTGCAAATTTCTCTTTTTTAGAGTGAGTATTTCTCTTTGTCATATAGAAGATCCATGCTGAAGTCCCTCCAGAGTCTGCAAAATTTTTCCAAGTCTGGTCAAATCTGGATGGCCCATTGATCTTGGGTTGGCCAGTGCTCGGACTAATTTTCTATGATTGGTTGGGATCCAAAAAAATTGTCAAGCCCGACCCAGTCAAATTGGACTTGGCTTGTTGACTTTGAGCTGGGTCCATGCTAGGGTTAATTTACCATTCCTAAAAGGTGCAACTAGAATTAAAAGTTGAAACAAATTACAGTTGTTGACCAGGACCTTCTGATGCCAATTTCATTAAAATTTTGGTTATTTTTCCATATGCATCCCACCACATCCCAAAACCCACAATTCTCTCCCTCCATACACATACTTTTCTTTCTTTGATTCCTGGAATTAAAATTTCAACCATCTAAGTGTATTGATAATTGAATTAGTTGCTGTATCAGTCATAATTACAGTAAATGAAATGTTTGCTGTCAAATAATTTCTTATCATTGATCATGAGTTCCTGCATTCAATTCATGGATAGTACCATCTTTTACTTGGCATGTACTTGGAATTTTGTATATTGGATTATTGTAATTCAGTCTTAACTGGAATAGTCTCATGTCTAGGATCTCCTGACCGGGCTCCTTTTCCAGTTTGGGTCTGAGATAGACTTATCCATGGGATTTCCTGACTGAAATGGGCTTCTGAGCGTGAATGTCCTAGGATTTAGACTATGCAAGTAAAGGTAGCAATGTTGAAACACGGGCCCTAGGCAATTGTAGATCATAATCCTTGATATAATTAAAAAACTTGGCATTAGATAAATACTGTACATCTCTTCTCCTATCTGCCATGGTATGCGGTTATGTCCTTTGTTTGAGAATTGAGTTATGGGTCTGTTTACCAGGGAAGCAGAGTTAGAATGGGGGAAGATTTCCTTCCTTCTCTATTTATTATTGGAAACTAAACAAGGGCTTATCAGAGAGAACCACTCGACCTCGTAGATCTAACTAAATTATTTGTGAAATTACTGCTCGCTTTTTCCCTTTTCATTTCAATAAATAATACAGTTGCTGCAGTCTTGAAGGAGATAACTACTTAAATATAGTAACTTCCCCATGTAAATATCACACATGAGAGGTAGATAACTGACACATGGACTGCCACTAAGGCGCAACAGCACTACAACTAACATGACAGATGAGGGAAATGAAAACGTGCCAGATTAAAATATCAATAATATCAAATGGACGCATTGAGTCCAAATTCTGCAGCTGAGTTTATGGTTATGATAGTACTTTGGAAGGTTTTTGATGGATTTTAACTAAGATCATTCTACACTTCTTTATACTGCATTTAAAAGTAGTTTGACATCTCTTTCCTGTGTATTCAGATAACAGATGCATGTACAGCTTGTTTTGAACAACGAACAGTTTTCACACAGCAGGTCTTGGCAAAAGCCCTGAATCAAATGGTATGTAAAGGTCATTAAGGGTGTGAGATTATGTGCTGCTTCAGTATTGTATTTTATTATTTCACATGTCAGGTTGATCAAACTCCTCTGCCATTACTGTTAATGAGAACAATCATTCAAGCAATTGATGCATTTCCTTCCCTGGTAATTTTAATTCTTCCATTGCTGTGTACTATATTTACCCTATTCATATATCTTGAAAATTAGTAAACAATTTTCGTCCCAGATTTCAGTTGTTAATTTTTATGCATGGTTAACTTTGACCTGTATGGTACTTGGTTAACAAATCAAACATTGTTAGGAGATATGACTTACGAAAGTTTCAAACTCATGGCTGGGAATTGAACTTGGACAGAGTTTTATCCATTAGTCAGTCTGCCCCATAAATAGATTGAAATGATTATGGGACAATATTTTTAATTTATTAGTCACTAGGAACAAATCCATTTGTACCTAGTGAAAATTGTTCCCGTAAATTCTCAAACTCGGAGTTATTGTATTTTGCTAAATTATAGTTCATGGAATAAGAACAAGGTTCATCCTGTATTACAAATATCATAAAGGCCCAGTTGTGACCCTTATCTGTTCCCTTTTTTGGCCGATTCTATAAATTAATAGGCCATTTACATCTGCATTTTTGTTCAACTTTGCATAGAATACTTGGATCTTTTAGTTGTTGCCTCTTTTCAATATTGAACGTAAAGTGCATAGAATACACTAATACATTTTCTTCAGGTTGATTTTGTGATGGAGATACTTTCAAAACTTGTGAACAGACAGGTTTGTTGCCAAATGTCGTTCTCTTAAAGGTTATTGGAGACTTTTTCAGTCTCTTATGAACTTGGAGTTTACAACCTGTTTTGGGTTCAGGTGTGGAAAATGCCAAAGTTATGGGTTGGGTTCTTGAAATGCGTGTCACAAACCCGACCACATTCATTTCATGTATTGTTACAGGTGAGTTATGGATTGTTATGCCAGCAGGACTCGCTTTTTTTGCTTTTGTTCCATTCGTAGAAAGTCTTTATTATAATATGTTATGCTTGCAGTTACCCCCTCCACAGCTTGAAAGTGCTTTGACCAAACATGCTAACCTCAGAGGTCCCTTGGCTAGTTACGCAAGCCAGCCGAGTGTAAGAACTTCGATAGCTAGGTAAAGTTCCTGTGGGCCGTTACAACTCTACTTCCACAGTTTAGACAAATTAATGCAAGCCATTTAGCCCAATGGATTAAACTTGAAAATTAAAGGACTTGGATTTTAAAAACACCAATCCATTGTGAGTTTAAGTTTGAAAAATTTTTGGGCTGAGTTTAGATTATATAAAACTAAAAAAAAAAGAGTTACATTCAATTCAATATTTATAAGTAACTTAGAATTATTTTGACCTACAATTGTTGTTTTAACAATTATTTTAAATTAGTTAATGTTCATGTAGATATATTATTTACATCTCATTAAAACTTAATTTACTTAATTTTGTTTTGAATTATGACTATTGTTTCTATTATTTTTGAAATAATATTTAAATTCTAAAAAAAGTTTTATAGATTATTTTGTTTAATAATTATTAAATATTTATTTGTATTTTATATAAATGCAAAATTTTTAAAAAAAGATATGAGTTTATAGATTTAGTTTAAATTTGGAAATTTTATAATGGATTAACTTGAGTTTGATAATTATGTCTATTTTATGAATCAGGTCAGATATAAGCTCAAATTTTCGGGTTGAACTTTAATTAGGCCGACTTGGCCAGCATAATTGGAAAATAAAAATAATTAAAAACTGGTTTTAAGCAGGTCATATTTGGCTGTCATCAACTGCCTATATAACTTTGGATTGTGAGTAGCATGACCAAATTAGTGACGTGAACATGTAATCAATTGCTCAATTTGCGTTGACTAAATCTCTTTTGATTGAGGATATTATTTTTACTAAAATTGCTATGAAGAACTATTGTGCAAAGCGGGGTTACGAACGTATGATGGGTAAGGTTGAGTTCAATGGAATTTTGATTTAGGACCAATGAACAGTAAGGGATAGTTTTCTGAGGAAAGTTTGGTTGCTTATGTCTGTATGGTTACGTAGCCGTGATTTTGATTATATGATTTAAGTTGCGTAACATTAACTTTTACGACATATATTTAATTTAGCTTTAGTATAGTCACAATAAAACTCTTTATCACACTTGAAGGCTTTAGTTCCATGCTTTTAGAGTGCTCACTCACATTTTGCCTTTATGGGGGTCTGTTGAATTCGTTGCTTTTGCAGATCAACATTAGCAGTTCTTGGTCTTGCCGACGAGACACAAAAGCAGCAACCGCATGTTTCACCTGTATAATCCTCAGAGCCAAGTTTGTCAAACCTCACCTGATAATTAGCCGTTGGGGGTCGGGAAATGAGTGTCTTTGTTGGGAGTTACAAGGTTGGTGCCGAAACTGATATAAGTTGGCTTGAAAGACATGAATATCTGTCTTCCGGCCACTCCACCAAAGTTAAAACAGATTCAGCTTTCAGTTGTATGTCTTGTTTGTGGCAAGGGAAGTGCTTCCAATTGATTCATCCCACCCGTAGGCTGTAGAGAATGTAGCATAGTTTTCTTTTTTATTTTCCTTGTTTCTCTTTTAGGGTAGTTATTATTTCTCGGAAATTTTGATCTTCAATTCCTACCTGCGATGGAGCTGTTCAGTGCTAGGTTGTCGCTGCAGAAAACAATGCATCGGTGAAGCCAATTATTGGTCCTCTTTTTAAGGTTGAGGGACCCTGTGGCCTTGAATGCACTGTTTTGTCGTACGACATATAATCATTTTATCAAAATGGCCAAATGTATTTGTAATTTTTAGATAGTAGTTCGGTCTTTATTGAGGTTGAATTTCTTTTCTTCACGCAGGTTGACCAATGAAGTGCCACATGTTTTATTTGCAGATTCTATCTGGAAACATAACAATGAAAAAGAGACTTGTTTTCAAACGGTTACAGAAACTGTCAAGAGTGTCGGTTTTATCCTCTGATCCCGTTCTTCCTTTTCTATGGAAACTAAGAAGCAAATAAGGGAGACGTCATGGTAATTTTGATGAAAGTTAGAAATTAATTTTATATATTATAAGTGTCGCAGTGAGTACTTTTATATCATATAATAAAGATAAATAAGATCATATTTGAGATTGTAATTAATGAAATTTATAAATGAAAAACAACCCATTATTATAAGGTAAATTTTGAAAAGAAACATTAAAGTGTCGAGTGTTTTCAAAACCATAAATAATATTGGATAAAAGTAATTTTAAGATCATGCTTTATAATGAAATATATCATCAAATGCGTCATATTGTAAAACAATCCAAAGTAGCATAAACACACACAAGTCTGATCGGTCATCTTCTATTTCGCAAGTATTTAGACGAATTTTAGCTCAACACAAAAAGGATAAATATTGGCTTATTTGCCTTCAAATACTAGAAGCTCACATTCCGTGTACTGGTCGGTCCCTCTTAGCTGCCTAGGAAAGCATTAAATGAATCTGATGTAGGGACAGTAAATAGGTAATGCAATAACTAAAATTGACAATCATTTTGGACTGCTCAAAACAAAAAGATACACTGACATTATATGTGCATCTAACAACAATCAGCTTGGATTCTGCAAATGCCTTGCACTTTCTACACAATACTACAACGAATAATCTTAAGACAATTTAAGAACAGTGTCACAATCGAAGGGGTGAATTTTCCTACAACATCATTCTATTTAGACTTCAGGAGTGTCAATCGGCTTCAGTAGAATGGACTCTGCAATACCCAAATAATATTCTACCACAGCAGAGCATAAGAAATAACAGAAAGATCACAAAACTCGATACATTCTAACGAAGAACCTATAAACTCAAGAAAAGAAAACGAAAAATAAAGAAAGATCAGAAAACTTAACATTAGAGCCGCCTTCCCACTTGGAGGGTCATGGACTCCAAAAATGTACCCCACAAACAAAAGGCTTAACCCTACAATAAAAACTAATTTCATTCTGTGAAAGAATATTATAAGCTATGCAATTTCTGCTAAACAAACACAAAAAGTTCAAAGACAAAAAAAAAAACTTTAATTTCCTTGTCATATGTTTCCAAGCATCTTACAATGTAGTTTGGAGGCGAAGGTGTAGATGCCGCAGCACTATGCTTAGGTGTTGCCATTAAACAAGGATGGAAATGAAACTGCAAAACCATAATTAAATGGTAAGAGCATTTTCACCAGAAGTTTGAAGCTAATTGTTCACAGAACAGATTTCAGACTCGACCTAAGCCTTGGCCATGAAAAGAAGATGGCACATTGAATCAAGAGTATAACCAAAGAGTTAGCGCTGGATTAACGGATCAGAACTTATTTATATTAAATCAACTCAAATGCTTTTTTTGTTACTAAGAATCAATTCTAAACAAGTACAATATTATATCTGTGTACATTTAAGCGATTACATTATCATATAGAAATTTGAGCAATATTTTCAAACAAAAAGTTTACAGACAGTATTAACTGAAATAATCTAAATTATTTACGAGTGTCTTATTTAGGGGAACAGAGAAACTCATATAGTAGTCAAGGGTATTGTAACCTCTGAGAAAATTCAATATGGTAAATGGTGTTTTGGTCTATGGCTTTATTTATAGGTCATGTACTTAGGGCCATTGAGGTCAAAGTCAAAACGGATGAAAATTTGGTTGCAGTAGGAAAAAGAGGGGAAATCTTTGTTCTGATTTATTTTTCTTCTAACGAGCCTCAATGTTAAGCCAGCATTCCTCAATACATGTTTGAACCTTCCCACCTGGATTAAGTAAATAAAGGAGTTTCAACAAGTTGCTCAAGAAACATACCCTCTTCCCAGCTTAGCAGCTAAATTTCCATTTGAAACATCATCAATTAACAGGATGAGCAACGTCAAAGTTCTTCTGAAGCAGCCAGTCTTTGGGATACAAAATTCCACGAGCATCTAGATGGAGATGCCAGTTCATTATTCTGGAACAATTAAATGGTATACCTTCCATTTGACTTTCATCTTCTATCAATTGCTCTATGAATGTTGTCTCCTATATAAAACATAATTAACACGTTAAGACACTTAAACATCAACTTTGGTAACAAGCAACAATCAAGTTTAATGGAAAGGACATCAAGACGAGGCATGGTATGGAATATACTTGGAAACCCTCCTTCGCTGTATCCAACTGTCGGATTGGGTGCAAAAATGGACGCTGCCATCTCTTTGGGTCCCACAAGATAGTACTGTTAAATGCAAATCCTGACATATCAACATGAAACCTACGGAGCCTTTTACTTGCACTCTTCTCATTTGTGTGCCAGCCAATGACCTGACTTCCATTGCATACTGGACCTTCCAAAATAGCTTTATTTTTGCTTCGTTCAAGCATTGCAACAGGCCAGGTGCCAAAACGGCTATTATAAATGTATGACAGTTTTAGAACCTTGCAAATGAAGGCATTACAGTGGCAGAGAGCCAAGCATGATAACAATAATATGTTTAAACTTTAAAGCAAGCGAACAAATTACGTAACTGAAGACAAGTTTTGCATCGTACCAAAACCAGGGACATTAGGCCAAAAATTTTGTTATCCAAAGGAAATCTGTCTTCTAAGATGGAAGGGTGCGCTTATCAACTATCAGCTCTATAGTTTATTACCATTTCAAAAGCTCCTATCAGGTGGACCAAAACAGCAATCATAGTGCTTGAATGGAATATATGTGAAGGAAAAGGATGCAAAAATGGATTTTTTGGTACTAAGCTAGTCTAAAATTCATGTTTACTCTGCCTTCCTTCTTAAGTAAGAAATGTTTTTAGAGCAGGGCAGGGCATTTTGAAATGGAATAGAAAAAAAAGTATAAATTCTCACAGGATCATCTTCATGACAGGCATAATAGCAAGAAGGACGACAACAATTTGAGACAAATTATTACAAGGCTTAAATAAAAATTAATAAAAGAACATTTATGCTAAAAACTCAAAAATAGATACCAGAGAGCAGTGAGAATCACCAATTAATTGACCACTCATGGGAAAATTTCTAAATAAGAGCTGAATCCATAAGAGGTCAGCGAAATAACCCTTACATTCACAATGAAGAGCAAAGCCTATTCTCGCAACAAATTCTTTAGACGAACTGATAAGAGAACCACATAGCATCCACATCATATCCTTAAACAAAGCAATCCACGGACTTACTTGATTTCCCTTAAGCTCTCAAACAGCTCCAGTGAATATACATTATCATCGTCCGCAAAGTAAAGGACACCGTCCAATCGATGCCTCTCAACGTGCTCCAAAGCAACATTCCTCTGGTATACTCGGTCCTTTCCACTAGTCGAATTCTGCGCGCACACCAAATGTCTATACATTACTCCCGTTTTTCTCAGTATCTCTGCCGTCTCCATCGACGCCGCCTTCATTTCCACCACAATCCACAACAACGGGGGCCTCACTAGCCTCAAAACCTGTCCCAATCTATTCAAAAGATAAGCTTGCAGAGCTCGATTATACGTCGGCGTAACCACGATAATTTGTTTTCTCGGCAAAAAATCGAATCTCGAGGAGTAATTCGCTTGCGTTTCCACCACCAGTTTCAGTGAGTTAACAGCCAAAGTGTCGTCCGCAACGCCGCCGCGATTGTCGTCTTCATTCAATCTCACGTCGACGTGCGGCGGCTTGATCTCTAACGAGAAATCAGGGCGGGGGATATCGGAATTCACAGGGCCAAACGGAAAAATGCCTAACAAGAAGCCGAGAACGAAGAACGGCAAACACCTGTAGAAGAATCTACGAAATCCTCCTTTCTTCTTGGGAGGAAAAGCGGCGGAGATAAACCTGCGGAGAGAGGAATCACTGAAGCAGAGAAGCGAGGACGGGGAAGAAGATGAATATTTGCTGCTGTTAGAGAAAAGCTTGTGAGAGGGGGAGCCAAGTGATAAAGGAGAGTTGACGGCGCCGTTAATGTGCGTGCCGTCATGACACGCCGGTGACAGAGTTCGACGGATGGACGCCATTAATTCAGTTAAAGAGTAATCACTCACATGATCGAATCCGGAACTTTGAGTTTAGTTACAGGAAAATGGAAGTAGCAGATTTTCGAGAAACGATTCCATTAAGTTCCATCGTCAGATTTGGAAAAAGAACTCGACTTAATCGGATATATGAAATTCAGCTTGAAGTGAATGTTAGAATGTGAATTGGAGGAGATATTTTTGGCGAGAGAGAGAGAGATTTTTTATATCTTTTTTTTTTGGGAGTCAACCGATAAGATCTACAGAGAGGTGGAGGAGGAGGAGGAGGAGATGACGGACTATAGAGTTGGACTTGAGAAGTGGAAGGAAGGGATAGACTACATTTTGTTTATCGAGAGCAAAGTGTGGTACGCCATTGGCCAGTTAACACGTGGCAATTTGTTTAATAATTGATTCCCTTTTCTTCTTTTGGTTCTGTACTGCACATGGGATAGAAGCTGAATTTAATGATTTCGCAAGTACATAAATAAAACACAATACATGCTTATGCTTTGCTCTTACCGTATCTTACAAATCCACCTTATCTGAGGTCAATACCACTACCGAGTCGTCTTACTTTAAAGCCTTCCGGCCCTAAATTTTCATAGTTTGGCATATTTATCGGTACTTTTTTTTTGTGGTTGAGAAATTTGAATTTTAGTTATCTCTGGACATAGAGGTATAATTAATACATGCAGTTTACATCTCCACAGACGAGTTAAAGCAAACGACAACGTTACACATTTTACTCCTTACCAACACAACATAATACAAGGCCACTTCTCCATTTGTTGACGATTTGGCAAAAGGGATAAAGAAAGGAAATAGATCATCTGTTCTCGAAAATCCATTCCCCCTTTTTCAAAAGCAATCTTATCCATTAATTGCAATAACTAACGAAGTGTTTGGAAATCTTCGGATTGAATTTATTAACGAATTGGATTTAATTACATTAATGAGATAGAATTGAATTCAATTTACACTGTTTGAAACAAATTTAGTAGTATTAGAATTGAATTCAATTACACTGTTTGGAACACAATCAAAATGAATTCAATTATTTCATATGACATATTTACCCCTAACTAAAAAATAATCTTATTAACTAATAAACATTCACACTTACTGTTGGGACCCCGCTTTTGCTAGTCACATACCCAACGTACTACGCTACATCTGGACGCGCATCCCACAAGGATGGCTTGCCCACACCAGTCAAACCTCAAAAACGAACTCATCTCATCTACTTCCGAACAGATTTTAGGAAATCTCAAAAAGGAATTTCAAATAGACTTCTTCAGAATATTTGTTCCTATTGTATTAAGTTTCTAATGATACCAAAATCATTCAATTTGGAGCAAAAATCTAAAAGTTATAGCCCACACACTTTCAGACTATTATTTGACTGAAACAGTTCATTATACTCAACTTCTTTCCAGAAATTGAAAGTCTTAAAATCCGAATTAAAATCCAATCCCTTCAGAGGAGTTGTATCTCTAAGTCTCTAGTTTATTTAGAAACAAGAATCATCTCATTTGGAGCTCTACAAATCAAGATATCCTCGAAATACTGAAGCATGTTCAGTAAAATACCAGTTCATGCTCTTCCAATTGATACCCTTAGTTTGATTCAATCAATCTTTTTCGAATTAAGTCCAAAAGTTATAAATTTTTGTAGAGAGATAGAGGAATGTGTTAGGAATTCCTGCAGTGGGGGCACGCAATGTCGCGATCGCGACGTGCCACGACCGCGACATGCTTCCCTTCTTCTTTCTTTGCTTTTTTTCCCCAGACCTATTTAGTAAAAAGGGTATAACTTTCACTACAATTATCGGATTAAGCTCATTCTTAGACCGTTTTAAAGAAAACTTCTAGATCTACAACTTCATAAAGAACTTTAAAACAATTTCTACCTCTATAAGGGTCAAAATTTCAAAACAAAACAGTTGTCCCGAAAGTCCATCCTATGCAATATCACAAAATTCTAATAATCATATCTTTCAACTCCAATGTCCAAAAATTTCATACTATATATCATTAGAAAGCTGGAAAAATAATCTACAATTCTACGAAGAAACTTCATCCAATTCAGCCTAGATTAATACAGTATTTCCCTCAAAGCCAGAATATAAATTCTCATCCTTATGGAAAACTTGAAAAATGCAATGAACAAATTTGACATATCATCCTCCAAATACAAACATACTTCATTAATATCAAAATATAAGAGTTTTTATAAAGCTTTAGTAGGCATTTTCAACTACAATACATCAATATCTCAAAATACCAAATTACAAAAAGATACATGAACAGTAATTTGTTCAAAATGCAAAGCCTTGTATTTGCAAGTCTAGCTAAAAACACAAAAAGATGCAAAGTTTGGGGTGGTGCCTCGATTCTCTTTCACTCGGGGGCCAACACTTACATAGAGCAACTTATAAACATCAATTTCATTATAAGTAATGTCATAAAAAAGTTCATTATTAAAATGAAAAAGAAAAAATTGATTGCATATGACATTAGGCTAGACTGAGCTATGAAGATAATAGAAAACTATTATAATTTAGAAGCTTAAAAATGCATGAACAAGCAGTAATTCTTTTGCATTGATAACTACAAGGCACTATCAAATTTTGAAATTTTACTCCAAATTATATATAATATCATAACAAGTTTAACATGTCTTCCTGTGATAAGGAAATATAAGATCGTTACATCAGAAAACTAAATAAAAAGCATTCATATTTACATAGAGCAAGTTACATCATCCATGAAGTTACACACCTAAATAGAGCAAACTATAAAAACCTAACAGCAACCCCATCTTGCTAGACAACCAATCTAAACGTAGTTCAACTGGACATGCAAAAAACACACCAATAAAGTTAGGATGCTCTACAAGCCAATCAACTACATCTAAGAGAACACGTCCTTCCAATCCTAATTCTTTCATTGCGTCAAATATTTCCTCCTCTTTTCTAACACGAGGGTTTGTGACTATAATAGCTTGTGCAATTTCTTTTATTGCATTGGACATAACTTTTAATTCTGAAGAAATTTGATCTTCCACTTGTGCTTTTCTTTTCTTACCCGTGTAGGATGGTCTTGACACTGAAGGTGTTAATGATGAGGGAGCTTGAGTTGTTGGTGTTGTTGGAGTACTGTCGCTCTCAAATAGATAAAAACTCTCTAAATGAACTTCATTATTTGCTTGCATATTATCAATATCCTCAATATTCATATCCCACCTTTCCTTTTCCCATCTTTGAACCTTCTCCTTTGCACTTTCAGCTTCAGATCCAGTGGCTCTATCTTTCTCATA
>JAOSBK010000206.1:50645141-50664587 GCA_027568895.1 Erythroxylum shatona
ATGTGGGAAAGAATTTTTCTATTTCTCATATATTGAATAGGAGTATACAGACATATATAGGACATTACGAGTAGGAATTTAAATCTGGAAAGTTATCTAAAGCTATCTAATGTAATCCCTTAATTTAAGGGATTTCAGACTTATCTTATCTATTTACAGCCTATCTATATCTAAGTATAATCTATTTACAGCCGTTTAGCATCGCAACACATGTCTATAGAATAGTTTGTTACTTCAGTCTACAAGAGGAATATGTATCAAGAATGAGTAATACAACTTGGATTTTTCCTTCACAAAACTTTCGACCAATTGGCAGCTCATTCATAGCACAAGTAAGAATTCTTACCTATCCCATGAGAGTATCGGTACTGAGTTTGCTTCTTCAGTAAAATAGCTGTAGCAATGGGAAGTCCAACTGCCAGTCCATACCTATCTGTCAAAGATGCTGCCTCACCCTGGAAACCAGGAAAAGTTATCCTTGAATTTCAATATGACTATAAAAATCACTTTAGAAACTAGTTACTAAGAGAAGCAAACAATAAGCTTGTGTTGCTCACCTGAAGTGTCATATAGTGTCCACCTCTCTTCAAAAAGTTTATGCCAGTTCTTTCTGTCTCTGGGACACCAATGGTGTCCAAGACAGCATCAAACTTCCCCTTTATTGCTAGTTCTATGTCCTGCATGACAAACACGTAAACAGAAACATCATTTCAGGTCCTATATTGGATATCTGAAGTTTCCAAATTGAGATAAATAAGAAAAAACTTGAATAACTATCAAATGAAAGACTATTTCACACAATGTATTTTATACAGCATATTACTGATTGTCTAGTTTTCGAAGTACTCTATATCAAAATTTAACTTTTAACTTTAATCAGATCATGTGTTCAAGATCATGAAATATTGGAACCTCAAAAGTATAGAAGATAAGAAGCTTATTTGGATTTCATCTAAAAGAAATTAATTATTAGTACGTGCTTGAAAAGACAAGGCAAGAGAAAAAAAGGTAAAATGAATGTTATAGGCATAGGTAGATTGAATGCTAAAAAAGGTATTTGTTGCTACCATAATACTGAACTTTCATGGACTGTGCCCAAAGAAATATTGGAGTTACAGGTACTCTTACAGTATATAACACAAAACAAGAATAATTTCTGCAAATTTGTTATAGTGATAAGAAATATAACTGCTTTTTTTTTTTTTTTTTTTGGCCAATAATATAACTGCTTTTTAAATCACCTCAGCAGTGTAATCAACTGCCTGCTCAGCACCAGCTTCCAGGATCCGATTTATGCTTTGACTTCCACAAGTAGTTGTAACATGACACCCTGCAGCTACAGCAAGCTGAATTGCAGCAAAACCAACTGCTCCTCCACCACCAACTACCAGTAGCCTTTGCCTATGAAAATGGGATTGACAAGCCAATGTGAGGAAAACTAAGGGCAGTTTGTGGTACGCATATGGTTGGTTTCCACAAAGTAACGACAGTTCACCACAAAAATATGGGGTCTTCCACATTCAGATATTATATTCTTGTCAATTTTCAAAAATAGAAATAACAGCCGACCACTTAGAATGAGGAACAGAAGCATGACTAATACCTACGTTACAATGTATGGTTGAAAATGATTGCCACAATATGATGTAAATAAGGTTCTCAAAGCTGCCTGTTTGTTTAATATTTGAGTCCTCAATCGAAGTTCTTAAATAAATCAGAGTCTCAAGAGTGAAATTTAGCACGCACAAAAAGAAGACATTAGCACTTGTATACTTGCATCTTGTATGGAAGTGAAGAACTTAATCCTAGAACATAGTTAAAGCTATAAACAAAGTTGAAATGCTTAAATGCTTAAATGCTTTTTGATTTCATGTAATACCACGAACTTCACAGGCACGTTTGTGCATAACACAGAGTCATTTTTAAAATTAACAGGGAAAAGATGGACAACTCTGTCTGTTCAATCAATTGGAATTATATAAATTGACAATTTAAAGTAAAGGTGTTGATTGCTATAAAGGAAGTATCATGCTGAAAGTTTCTGTATGAATACCCATTGCCAGAATAACTCTAAACAATTGCAGATACTTTCTAAATGCTCTTTGCTTAATATACTAGCTGCAAAATGAAAAACTCTGGTCATTTTTTACTTTTTACTGGAATCATCACATATGATTGTTTGCACCTAAACTGGATTATCAATAGGAATATTACAGCAAGACAGTAATTTAAAAATGATGCCATAAATGCACCACAGAAACATATATGTGGCATTTAAAGAATACACAGGAGAACCTGATCGCAAACACAATGAACAAGCAGATATACATGACATTAACATGAACTATAGAAACTTGATTTGAATTATAAAAAGAATCATCTTAGCAAATAATACCCCTCATATATCCTTGCAGTAGTTCTCAGAGCACGCCATGCAGTTAGGGCAGCAAAAGGAATAGCACTTGCTTCCTATAAGACAAGAAAGAGCTTTCAGAGGTTCATTTCACAAGGAAATAGAAAGAAACAGAAGAGGAATCAACTAAGTAAATATATGAATTGAATTAATCTAATGGAACAGCAATGAAAATAGCAATATGGAGGAAGGGCCTGGATCTAATCTTCACTACAAAACAGTGTATGTGCTCAAGAGTAATAAATTTAAGAAAAAGAAAGAAAGAAATTATGCTTGCACACCCAAATCTGGATATATTATTAAATTTGTGTACAAAGACGTAAAAAGAATGCTACATAAACTTTAAGGGGAGAAATGCAACTGTTTAATCTGCCACAAAAATTATCCATTCAACAGTTTTTCAAGGTCATGACCGCTGACATAGAGGGATGAAGAATCAATGTAAAACTGAAAAGTTGCAACCAAGTAGAAGAATTTTTCACCAAATGAAACCATGGCAGTACCTACCACATGTGTAATTGATGATGGTTTTACAGTAACTTCCTCTTCTGGAAGAACTGCATAGTCGGTGTAAGTGCCTCTCACAGCAGTTGGATGCAATGCACCAAAAACCTCTTGCCCAATACTCAGGGAATGCACTGAACTTCCGATAGCTGCAACTTCGCCACTGACATCACGACCCAAAATAATAGGTAGAAGTGGCTCGAATATGGAACGACCATAGCCTGATCGCATCTAAAAACATGAAAACTCCTGGAACATTAAATTGGTAATCATTCTGGCATAGAGGTGATCTAAGGCATACAAGGATGTTCTGACTTTTAGTGTGCATAAACTTAGCTCATAATTAATCAGCAGTGTAAGTATGGACGAGGATCCAATAATTTTCCAATTGAGTTATGGTCAAATTCCTCATACCTAAATTTGATAGCACCAATCTATTTCATATAGTAGAAGTCTCTACTTAAAGAACTTGGCACTGCAACAGGATGTTTTCTCTGAACATCATAAATTCACTAAAACTCAGTGCAACGTCATAATAAGATCTATATCAGATTTCCCAATTTTTCTTATCTTCTAAATCCTACATTACCATCTAAATCCCCAGTTTAAAAATTCATCAAACTGGATCCTTTCACGTGCTTCCTTTCCAATTCTAGAAATGCATCATCCTTTACCTGAGCTGAAGTATGCGCTAGCTATATTCAGGTGCCGTCATTTCTATCAATCACCTCACTTATTATTTCTATAATTTACATTACCCGAGAATCTACAAAACTCGAGCATCCGAATTAGTAATTTCGATCAATTCCAATTCCAATTCTACTGTTATCTCAATCCTCATATCGACTCACCCACCACATTTTCAATCCAAAAAGAATCAGCAGCCCATTAAAACCAGCACAGAAATAAACAAAACCCTTGACCAAAAAACATGAAAACAGAAGCTTTAACTCACCCCTCTCATAATGAATTTTTTTTAAAAAAAGAGAAAAGAGTAATGGCACTAACTCTGGTATCAAGAGGATTGATAGACACAGCCCGGGCACGAACTAGAACCTCGTTGGATTTGAGTTGAGGGACCTCCACATCATGCCGGAGCTCCATCACCTCGGGGCCACCGAACCGGGGAAGCAACACCGCCCTGCAGCTGCTAACCACAAACCTAACTAGCCCCAGTTGCAAGAACTGTCGAAGATCATAGTTTACACTTCTGTTTTTTAAGCTTTGAGCTCTCAAAGTTAGCATCTTTTTGTTTTGCAGGTGTATAATGTCACATATGTATAAATGAGCGAAATAAACAGAGAGCGAGAGAGGGTTGTGGGAAGGACGTGTACTTGTTTGTATCCGCAAGCGTTTTTGTGGAACGCTCCTTTGCTTGCTACTTCTTCTTCCGTTTATTTGATTTTGTTGGAGCCATTGCGATTGCGATGCAAGTTCTATCTTAAAATTATTTATTCAGAAAAACTAGAGTTATGGCCTAAAAAATAGCAATCTTTCATCAAGTTTAATTAAGGAATTCATTAAATTGTATAGTTTGGTAAACATTTCAATTGAATTTGGTTTAAAGTTTAACATAAATTAAATGTAAAAAAGAAAATAAACAACATATTTTACAATTTAATTATAGAAATTTTAATTATCACAAAATCAAATATAATTGTAGATATATACAGTATTATGACAATTATTAATAAAATAAATAATAACAAAAAGAAAATCAAAAGCTAAAGACCATTTTTATATTTTTCAAAAATGCAAAACTCAAAAAATAATTTAGAATAAAAAGAAAAATAACAGACAATTTTCAAGTAAAAGTCACCTAGTTTTACTTCTATTTTTCTTGTGATTTTTGGTTTCTGATTCTTTATTAATTTTTAACGTCCAAATAATTATACTTTTAATATCGATAACTATTAAATACTAAATAAAATTAAAAATAAATTGAACTAATTGATTTTATTTAATAAGATCGATCCTTTTTACTAAAATGAATAATTAAATAAATAAAATTTACTTATGAACTAAAATGTATTTGATAATATATAATGAAATTCATATATTTTCAGATATTTTAAATTTAAGGAAAAAGTCCAAAAAATGAAAATAATAAATAATACTTGTCTTAATTTCGAAATTAAAAAAATCAAAATCCAAAACAAGCCCTAAACTATCAGTTATCCGTTCCTGAGTTCAAAGAAACGAATCCCCAGTTCTCATAAAAAATCAGAGAATGCAGCTTCAGTTCCAATAATGCATGATTCAGTTTCCTTCTTGATTCAACGAACTCAAAAATATAATAGAAGTAAATATCTGCTATAGTTTACTCGAAAGCACAGATGAGTAGTGGTAAATGCCTAGAATATTGCTATTAAGGGAACTGATAATAACAACTCATTCATATATTGATCCTCATGTTACAGATCTTAATCTTAGCCAAGAGGGCTACATTAATAACTTAAGGAACCATTGGCATGTCATCCCTGCACAAAATTCTAGCTTTCGCCCAAATCCAATTTTTAGAAGGGAGACAAGCTCATATGACAGTTACGAAGATGCCTTTCATCAACCTACTGAACTACGTAGCCCAACTATTTTCCTTCCTCTGTGTTCTCTCCCGAGATAACAGATGCTGGGCTTGTAGCACCTATGTTATGTGAAGAAGTAACAGGGCCACTGTTAGACGCAGGATTGGCAAAATCACTAGGATTTCCAGTGTTGGCTGCAATGACAGGTTCAGAAGCTTTTGGCTCCATAGTTGTTGTTTTCACAGTCGGCAAGACATTAGGTGGAATACTTGGATTTGTCATTGCTACATATGAATTATGTTGCTTCTGCTGTGTTTGGGTGGTGGGGAAGGTAACCTTGCGGGTATTTCTTGAAGGATCTGTACTAGGTTTGTGATGGTAAGTAACTGCTGACTCATTTGCAGCATGAAGTTGTTGCAACCTATAATCAGTTTCAGGCCGACGACAAATCTTTCTCAGCGGAACAATTTCCTGGTTAACAGAAGATCAAGAAATAAAATAAACACCACCAGACTTAAAATGCAATGTCAACACATCAGGGTGCAGGGATAATGAATCTTGAGCTGTTCAAGTGTCGTGCAGTAAATGCCCAATTGTCAAAAAACATGAGGATACTGTTTGACATGGTAAAAATATATTGCCAGGACAGGATAACAAAAGCTGTATAATCAAATGTACATTGCTATACAAGTCATGTTCCGAATCTACTGGCATCACATTCTAGGTTAATTCAGACCAACAAAATAAAAGCAAAAGTATTTCTCCGCCTTTGACATCAATAACAGAATGAGTTTGGTTAAGACATTCAAGAGATTGGGATTCTTGCGTGATGCGAAAAACACATTAAGTAGTCTCCAATGCCTCATTTGTTTTGGCAAAAAGGTGCAACATGTAGCTTGGGTTAAAGAAAACAAAAGTTTTCTTTTTATGTTACGTCAGATAGTGTCTTAGTAGTGAACCTTAGAATCACTGGCCGAGGTGGCCATTACCACCTGATCCACCAAGTATCAATCATAAGCTGACACTGTTGACACTGTCCAGTTGCATTAATAACCTCATAAATAAAAGGCAGAGAGATGTTCATGCACCATTTACTTGGGGTGATTAAGACAAAGCACACAGAATCACAAAGCCATTAAATATCACAGCTACGAATACCTTATCTCAAGAAAAATTCCATTAAAAAAGGATAAATCACTATTTCTGTTCAATCCCTATGCAAATGAAAAAGAAGTCAATGGATTCAACAAAATAATGAAGACAAAACTGCTACAAGTCTACCATGAGATTGTAACCAAAAGCAACCTGCAATCACAATGGTCAGTATGTGACAAAACCAGTTTGAACAGATACAAAGGGAGACATAAAGTTACCTCAGTTTGATCATGCTCATATCGCACCAGAAACCTACAACGACAACCTCTTACATCATGTCTTCGTCTTTGAGCGTCAAGAACTTGTGCATCAAAGTAAAGAGCCTGATCTTTACCTTCCTGTAGATTTTTAAGCATCAATGAAGAATCAATGGAGCAAAATAAGGACTTCAGATTAAATGCTGAAACTAGAACTCTTGCTTGTTATTACTGGAATTTTTTTACAGTCCATTACCTAGGAGCTATTCAAATTTGAAACCACTTAATTCTGTGGAATATGATATCAACCCCTTAAAATGTTCACAATTAGTTAATTGGCCTTGAACTCTGTGAAATATGGGAGCCCGTACAATGAAATGGAAACGAATGATTAGTATATATTTATATCTCTTCCAAGTTCCCTCATTTATTCTCCCTCTCTTCTACATTGAGCAATGAAGTTCCAAAAAACATATCAAGGAAAATACTGAAAAATCAATTCATGTTTTCATCTCATTTCACCTAAAATCCACACCTGAAAACATAGTATGGAGTCCCCAGGAATAACGACAGCACACTCTGACGCTTCACACGGGAGTGATCTCTGCCTGACATGTTTGAATACATTTACCCACTCATCTTCATCTGGTCCGAAGCCAGAAAACCGAACTAGTACTTCCTGATAATATCCAGCAACATCATTGGAAAACATGAGAAACTGAATGCTTGGAGCAATAGCTTACCACAAACAGTTACAAAAAACATGGGAACAACATGAGGACAAATTCAATCTACAGTAACAGCAGATCAGGTTACTATCAAGATAATATTTGGTGCAACCTAGAAGTAGGTGATGGAATCAGTGGGGAGATGACGCAATCTGCAAGCTTGCTGAAATTAACATTTTTGAGTCTCTACAGACTGATAGGTATTGATCAGAACCTTTTGGGCCTATGGTCAAAAAAGAGCTCAAACATTGAAAGATCTCTCAACATTTGGACGTGATGAAGACAAGTGACATCATCTCATGCACCTCAAGTCATTATATAGATATTCAATGTTCCAAGAATGAGGTCATTGGATTCTCTCACTAAAGATTTTTCTCTGTAGCTTTATTAACTTTCTTGTTGGAAGTCAAACACAGAAAAATATTCTGACATTTAGTTCTGCTAGTTTGTCGAGAGGAAGTCTAGCACTCATACCATAATCCACTGATTATATCAAGCCTAATCTCGAATGGCTCAGGCCAGAACCAAACCTGAAGAGTTCAGAGAGACCAAAATTACACTATATCGTAGACCACAAAAACTCGTGTTTAAGCATTATACATGCTTAAATTCGAAAACAGGAGTTATCGCCTACTGCAGTGGGACTTCAAGTGGTTTACATACAAGAAAGGACTCTATCTTCAACCCAAACTTTAAAGCATTAGGTTATGAGCACTTGTATATAAACTACTCTTAATTTTTACTCTATGTCAATGTGGAATTTTAACAAATAAATTACGGGAGTCTAAATTAAAAAAAAATTACATCCCATAACTTTAATGGAACTTAATGCCAGGGTAAATAAATGGTTACAATCCAGATAAAACATATTAAGCAAGACAAAGATAGAAGTGCTAATAGAGTTGGCAGTACTGTAGTTAGAAACATGGAATAGCTTCCAGGATAACTTTGACAAAAACTATAATGAAAATAATTTTATGGTGAGACTCAATGTCACAGACAAGCATGTTATTCAAGACAAAGACCATGATATAAGGAGTTTTAATAGTTTTGTAAGAAACAAGTAATGAAGCTTGTATAAACTTAAAAACAGCCAACATTTGAAGAGGAATAATATGCAATCAAATATGTAGTAAAGAAGAGCATGAGCATTACTGCATCGCCGGAGTCCGGGAGTTTATGGGCCAAGAATGATGCAACATCATACCTGAGGGAAAAAACAAGAGAATCAAACTGAAAAAGCAATTCATCTGTATAAGGAAGACAATAAATATGAATTACAGTGACAAACACCTAGAATCATCATCAATTTATTCCAAACAGGAATGGCACAAAACAATTACCAGGCTCCATCCCTTGCAGATTTGGCTTCAAATTCCATGTAAGGATGCTCTAATATGGTTCCTCCTGCAGAATGAACTTTCAAGAATTAGAAACAGTAAAGATTAATCCAAGGAATATAAAGACGTGAAGCAGTTTTAACATCATGATCTTTGACAGACATTGAAGAGAAATGTATGATTAGGTTCCCAATTTCATTACTTAATAAAATTCTTCCCAAAAATTTAAGTAGGAGGAATAAGAACAAAAATTATACCCAGTATTGAACATGGAACATAATGTTTTTGAAGCTGTAGCCCTTTCGAAATTTGTCACCACTTAGAAACAAGATTATAAATTAACCTCAGATTTTTTCCCATTTACATATGAAAAGAAAACTGAACTGAGCACCGTGTTACTAATGCAAAAGAAAATGAGAACAGGAACATACTAAAATGAGTGCTTTCCCCTAATGTGTAAGTCTACATCTTGAAAAGTGCACACTGTCAGCATCACCGTACAATTTTCACACATTTTCTTAAATATGAATGAAGATTGGCCTTGAAGACCTTCTACAATGAATTTTACAGCATTTGCGTTTACAAGTACCAAGCTGGGATCCATTAATGTAGTTGTAGGGCAATTTATCCTTACCCAAGAATGATGAGTGGGAATTAACCCAACCATTTTCAATTTTAAGAGTCAGCATTCTAGCTGACTTCACAAACTTAAACTAGCCCAAAACATTGTGAATTCTAAATTTAATCAGCAACACATGAAGCAATTACATAAAGATAACAAGATCGCAACTTTCGTCTATCATACAGGATTTGGTTTAGATTATTTTGCAAAGGCTGTAAAATGAAAGCAATACAAGAAGGAGGAGGAAAGATTTCAGAACTTCATTCTACCTGAAGAAGCAGGGCCAGTTACAGAGACAGGAGCTGGTATGGAAGCTGCTATAGTTTGAGGCACACTTTTTACAGGGGCTGAATCATCTCGCGGCATAGGCGTGACATTGAGCTTTACAGGAGGCTTACTTGATTTCGATCTTATTGCATACCTTCTATTTTGGAACCAATTCCAAACCTACAACCAAAACTCCACTTTATTAACAAACTCTCAATACTTTCTCCTTACAAAATGAAAGTAAAGCAATGAACCCATCTCACTTGTTTCATCTGCACCACAATTTTCCCTTTTCGATCTGGAGATTCACTAAACCCAGGAAAGGACATTTGACATCAATCCACTGCATCAAGCTTATTAGGTTGAATACCTTAAGTTGTCAAACAAATATAAAGCCAAACCTGAACTTCTCTGCAAGAGCTACAAGAACCTCTTTAACTGGCATGTTGTTGTGGTGCTCTTGTAAAATGGCATCCATCTCTGCTACCTAGAGGACATTGTAGAACACATCGTTTTACAATAATACATTCAGATTTTCTAAACCAGATGTACCTACAAAACCCCCACCCCAATACAAACTGCTGTTGTGACATACTGTAGGTATGTGCATGTGGATAAAGAGAGAAGTAGAGACAGAGACATATTCATATGAACTCCTTGAATTTGTGATTCCTTTTCTCAAAGCTTTTTCATGATGCCCTTCTATATAATTTTTTTCCTTCTAAATCAAAATGACACTGTAGCACCCTCTGTTAATAAAGGCTAACACTACAGCACCAGCAGCTGCACCATTTTCTTTTTCTTTCTAACTCAAAACTACACTGTCTTAACCTCTGATAAAAAAATAAAAGCGTTAATGCACTATGGCTCCAGCAGCTACAATGAAACAGTTTCATAAAAACTACAGTGAGGCATTTCATCAATGAATTTATACACTTGTTTCATTAATCGCATTGTCTTATCAAATCCAAATTCTTCATTTCATATGTTAAAATCTTTACAACATCTATGGTCCAAGGTCAAATCAATATAAGCTTTTGCATAAAATCAGTACAAGGCGAATCCTAAACTTCAATTCTCAGATTACTGTAACTGTAAGCATAGACATCGTATATGAGCAACCCAACAAAAATTTGCAGTAAGTAGATATTCTTGCAAAAACAGTTTTCTCCTAGAATTTGAAACAAAATCCATGGCAATAGGATATCAAATTCTGATGTTAGAAGTTTTCGGTCATAGTGTTTCTATTTCCACATAATTATATGCATGGAGATATTAAATTTCATGACATAAAAATTTAGTTGGAAAAACAAAAATGAAGTAACAGCACGAAACATAATCCAATTTAAAACGAGGGGTAAGTTTCAAGAGAGACATTAATAAGAGTAGAAAAGTAAAACTAGAACGATCACCAAGGAAATCATAGAAGGAAATCCGAAATATTGCAAGAACCCGACTTCAAATATTATAAATTAAAAAATAAAAAAGAAAGAGAAGAAAACCTCATTGGCCATGAAACGGAATGCAGGGCCGCCATTACTAGGAGGTCGACCCATCGCGAAGACTTGAAATTGCAACTGCAAGAAAAAATTCTAGAAGGGAAAGAGCAGAAAACTTTATTTTATTATATTTGAAACCTCTCTCCTTCGGATAAAATAAGGAGACACGGAGAGGACTAACATAGCTAGCTTTTATTACCTATAAATCTATGACCCGTCCCTAATGTCGTATAATTACAGATCTCCCTTTTTCGCAAGTAATAAAAACATAATTATGCAGTGAATTGAAAAAAAGTTAAATAAAAATTAAATAGTTTATTTTAATTTATAAAAATAAAATTAATAAAATGATCAATTTTTAACTTTGATATAATTTATTTTAATAATTTTTAATAAATAAAACTAAAAAATTAAACAATTTAAAGTCATCCAAGCCAAATTAGTATTTGATCATTGCTATAATTGCCAATAATAATTTTTAATAAATAAAACTAAAAAATTAAACAATTTAAAGTCATCCAAGCCAAATTAGTATTTAATCATTGCTATAATTGCCAAAATGTGTTTAACATGGAGTAAATAGTAACAATACAAATTTATAGTCATATATGAATATAAAGATATAATATTTCTATATTTTAGTGTTTTAATCTCTCTTAAATTACGAGATAATGATAAGTGAAAGGGTTAATTATATCAAAAATTTTAAATTTTACTTAATTTTTAAAATTTTAAAAAGTGATACTAAAACTTTTAATTTATAGCGAAAATAATCTAACATTAAGTTCTTTATTAACGTGACTGACATGATAAATTATATCAGATTAAAAGTTCTAACACGTGTTCAATTAGTTTTTAAATAATTATTTTATAAATTTAATAAATTTGGAAAAAGAAAAACCCTAACAATTCTTCAGCCATCTATTCTCCTTCTCCTCCTTGTTGGTTTTATGTTTGTTTTTACTTTTCCCGACTGGTTTTCTGGTTAGCTCTGACATTCCTCCAGCTTGCTTACTCTGTTTTGGATTTACCTCATTGAAGAGACATGTTTCTCCTTGTTGTTGTCTACTCCTTCCACATTGTCTTCATTACCTGAGATTTGTCGTAACGAGAAAAAACCCGTAAATTGGTTTAAACCCAATCCTAAAATCCAAGTACAAAACCTTCTCTTAAACCCTAATGTGATTATCTTCAACTAAAGCGCTCATTCTTACTCTTCTTGTCTCCAATTCCTTATTCTCTGTGTATTTAATTCCTTTTATGATCAACTGATGAGTAAAGTTCCAACTATAATACCCAAAAAACAATACTTATTAAATCCAGTGGACCATATTATCAGAATTTACATCAAAATCGTCTCTTTCTTCCGCTTCCTTGTCATCATCGTCATCATCTCTTCAAACTATATTTGGTTCAGATTCTACTTCTCTCTCAAGCCCTCTTTACCATTTCCTACCAGAAACCCAAACCCCTAATAACGTGCTGAATCTTATTTACTCCACTCTCAAATGAGATCATACCAATTTGACCCTTCTCCAAACCAACTTAAAAGGGGTCCTTTCTCGTCTAGATAGAAATGGGATTTCAAATGTTTGTAGACATGTCAGGCTGATTCAATTTTAGCAATTACATTTTTTAATTGGGTCAAAGATTATTTGGGTTTAAGATCCAACTTCTATAATTATGATCTTATCATTCACATATTAGCTTGGTCTAAAGAGTTCTCACTATGAATTGAATTTTAAAAAACTTTTTAAAAAAAACTCTTGATTGAATTGGTTCAATTGGTTAAAGATTGCCCATCACAAGACGATGTGCTTCTAGCTCTGGTTTCTTGTTGTGACGAATGTAACTAGGACCCTGTTGTTTTCAACATGCTAATTAAGGCTTATGTGAAAGTGGGCATAATTAAGGCTAGGCAAAGGCGGCAATGGAGACGCCGAGCTTGTCCTGGAGGTAATTGACAGTTGATGGCCTTCCTCGAGAGTGGGGGAGAAGATGTTTACATCGAGCTTCTCAATATTTTCTCCAGCGCAGAGACAACGAACAGGCATCAGATCACCTGTGCCACTAACTCTGTCCCTATTCTGTTCCACATATAAAACGGCGACGTTTCGATCATTTAAACTGACGTCTGCTTCATAGCTAATCTTTAGCCGAGCCGATCTTCGTTTGATTTTGCTTCCCGCGTCCATTCTTGCCTTCCCTTTAATGACTCTCCCATGTTTCGCAAGCAGGTTAGTTGCTGTCTCCTTTTACTTCTTTTGACTTCTCGACTACTCGGCAACTACATCGTCGATTTGAATTTTGTAGCTGAATTCAGGAAGAGTTCGTGGGTTTTAGAGCGTGAGGAAGAAGACGTACAAGATTGGGGTGGACGCGGATGAGGCACGGAGGAGAAGAGAGGACAATCTGGTGGAGATCAGAAAGAACAAGCGTGAAGATAATCTCTTGAAGAAGCGAAGAGAAGGCCTCTTGCTTCAGTCCCAACAGCTGCTTGATGCCGCCCAACATGCCGCCGCCATCGAAAAACGGGTACCCTTTTGCTAGTTTTTCCTGGATCTTCGCTTTGATTGCATGGTCGAGAAGTTGCATGGAGAGAGATAGATAAAGAAGCGAGCCTTGACTTGGAAAAACCCCTAATCGGAGCTCGTCATAGTCATCTGCAGTTACCGGGTTTAGTTGGAGTTTGGTTTTTTATCAGTTTGTCCATAGATCCGTATGGGCTATACTTATTTACCCGTAGCACTTGTGTCTCTCATATTACTTTTAGAGATCTTTAGAGTATGGATATTTTAGATTAGCTTTTTCCCTGAGGTTTTTTTGGGCCTCCATTATTTATCGTCGTTCAATTTCTGCAGTTTATGCTAGTATACTGATTTATACTTCTGGGTGGTATTTTTGTTTTGATAGTTAACTAATTGGAGATGCTAAGAGTAGGACCTAGCTACTTCAATGCTCAATCTTGTTGTTATGACCTTATCTTGCATGTTTGATAGTTTCCAAAATTAGGCTGTGCAAATATAAATTGTCCGTAGCCCAGCTTGTGTCTTGATAGCATCTAACATGAATGCTAGAGCAAATTAATGTCTCTCAACAGAACGAGAAATGGCTGATTCCTTTAATTCTCTTTATTTTTGTGATTTGTTACTCGTATGCAGATTTGTAGGTCCAGGTTTAATTATTGGAAACGAGAGTGCTAGAATTTATTTTTTGAAGTTGACAAAGTGGGGTCTATAGATACTTAAATGCTCAATCTGGTATCACGGCCTTAGTTTACTAGTTAGATACTTTCTGAAACTGTCATACAATGTGTATGTGTTTTGCTTAACACCTAGTCTTCAAAATGAATGCTTGGACTGTATAAATTCTGTTGAAAGACATAAGACTATTGCCGAGCTATTGTATTTTCTCTTTTTTTTATATACATTTGATAGCCTTCACCTTAATTCATAGAAATCAATTATCTTTTATGGTTTTCATTCACATGTTCATTTTTAATGTATCTTTGTTTTTGTAGGCTATTGCAACTAGACACATCTGCAATAAAAATATTTCTCATAAAAGGTTATTGTATGTGTACATGGTTACTTGCATTAACTTAGCATGACACTCTATGTATCCTTGTTTTATACTTGGCTGGTAGTACAGATTGTAACATGTGTGAGTTTTAGTTGTTGAAGAGATGGAGGGAGGAGAAAAGTGCGTGACCGTCCTTTACTTTTTGTTAACTGAAGGATTAAATTTTGGTTTTCTGGATTCTCATAATGTTTATGTTCATTTGATAATCTCATTAATTTCTGGTAGGGGCCCTGTTTATCACAGATTACCACTAAAGCCTTCACGTTTTTGTTTTCTGTGTTGTTTTGATTCTTAAGAACATTCCTAAACATCTTAGGTTTTTATCTGTTTTTTATTTATTTATATTTAACAGTTAGAGAGTATACCTGTGCTGGTGCAAGGAGTATGTTCTGAAGATACTAACGCACAACTGGAAGCAACTACTCAGTTTAGAAAGCTGCTATCAATTGGTGCGCACATAAT
Organism: Erythroxylum shatona; assembly: GCA_027568895.1. Classification (NCBI taxonomy): domain Eukaryota; kingdom Viridiplantae; phylum Streptophyta; class Magnoliopsida; order Malpighiales; family Erythroxylaceae; genus Erythroxylum; species Erythroxylum shatona. Next base: position 50,660,436 of record JAOSBK010000206.1, read on the forward strand.
TGATATGCTTAGTAAAAGCTTTTAAGGGAACATTGCGATTATAAGAACTGACTATTTTCTTCCCTAATTTTCTTTTGTGAGGAGTAGAACGCAGTCCACCTATTGATGAAGTAATTAAAGCTGGTGTTGTCCCACGGTTTGTGGATTTTCTTCGACGGCAGGATCTACCGCAACTACAAGTGAGGGCTTGCTATTTGAGGAATTGTCTGTTTTGTGGTCATTGCTTTGAAGATTGTAATTTTGTATAACCTTGACTTGATTGCAGTTTGAAGCTGCATGGGCTTTAACTAATGTTGCTTCCGGGACATCAGAGCACACACGAGTTGTCATTGAGCATGGTGCCGTTCCAATGTTTGTGCAGCTTCTCAGTTCTGCAAGTGATGATGTCAGGGAGCAGGTTGACTCATGCTATCATTTTTCTGAAAATTCATTGTACCTAGGGCATTTCAAATAAGTTCAGGTTAATTTGTCTTTTGAGGAGTCTTCCACCCATCCACATTCTCCTTCCTTTGTTCTCTTACTCTCTTTCTTATTTTAGTTTGGGACGATAAGTATCAATTGAATTATTTGCAAGGTTCTGACTATATATTCCCATCTACAGTTTCCATGTATTTATTACTTGAACTAAGTGCTGTGCTGTTGAAAGCTTTTCTGTTTTGATTTTGCCTGTATATTATTCTTAATTAATACCTAGTTGTTTCTTCAATAGGCTGTATGGGCTTTGGGTAACGTTGCTGGTGACTCACCCAGTTGCAGAGATCTTGTTCTCGGCCATGGTGCTCTAATGCCATTGTTAGCTCAATTAAATGTACACTCAAAACTATCAATGCTGAGGAATGCTACTTGGACGTTATCCAATTTTTGCAGGGGCAAGCCACCAATCCCATTTGATCAGGTGGGGGTGGGAGATAACTATTGAATTTTGTTTCTGCCAATCTAAACTTGCAGATATTTTTCCAAGGGAAATTGTTGTTTTTTCTTGAATCCATGGGACTTAATTTCTCTCTGTGTTTCATTTTTGTTCTTGTCTTCTGCCAGGTGAAACCTGCATTGCCAATTTTGCGGGAACTTATCCACTTGAATGATGAAGAAGTTCTAACAGATGCTTGTTGGGCGCTCTCATATCTGTCAGATGGTACAAATGATAAAATTCAGGCTGTGATTGAAGCTGGTGTCACTCAACGACTTGTGGAGTTTCTACTGTAAGTTAGCATCATTGATCTTCTTTCCAACTACAGTATTATGCTTGTTTAAATTTATCCTTTTTGTCATATCTACTAAACACATTTTTCATTGTTACAATCAAGTATCTTTTCTATTGCGTTTGTATTTGATTTATTTTAAGTGTTTTTCCTGAATTTGTGACATACTAATATTGTCCAAATTGTGTGATTTTTAGTCATCCATCACCTACAGTACTTATACCTGCCCTTCGCACCTTGGGAAACATTGTTACAGGTGATGATGCCCAGACTCAGGTACTGGCCTGTAAATGCTGTAATAAGTTAGTGTAATGTTCTGTATGAGTTTTTTCTTTGGGTTGTAGTTAATTGGATTTGCTTATATGGTGAACACTAATTTATTTTGTTAATTTTTCTTAAATAATCATGGAAACCATATGTTATTTGGTTTTGCAAAAGTAATCTATTGAAAGGGTTATTGGAGTTAATTTTCCATTGCACCATTTTTCTATTTCTCCTTTGACAGTAACTAAATGACCTAATGCATGTTTTACTTTCAGTTTGTAATTGAAAACCGAGCTCTGCCGTGTCTTTATCAACTTCTCACACAAAATCATAAAAAGAGTATAAAAAAAGAAGCTTGTTGGACAGTATCAAACATCACAGCTGGAAATAGAGCTCACATAGAGGTATTTCCCTTGTCCTACGGTGATTTCTTGGCATGGTTTTTCTTACATGTTATACTTGTGATATCATGTGTTACTTTGATGATATTATGCCATAGGAGTATTCTGCCAGATCCTGTCAACAACTGACAGAACACAGTGTACAGCTGTCATAATCATCATGGAATTTTGTTCTGCAATTGAAATGATGAACTTGATAAAAGACAAAATTAGTGAACATTTGGATGTGGTTTTCAATTTAAAAATATCTAAAATTCCAATTGTTCAGACATAAGGCACTTCCTATGGGAAGCATGCTCTTTCTTGCTATATAATTACAAATGATTTGGTTGGCATTATTGTAAAACATGCTGTTATTGAAGCCAACATTATCCTCCCTCTTGTACACCTTCTCCAACATGCAGAGTTTGACATTAAGAAGGAGGCTGCCTGGGCTATCTCGAATGCCACCTCTGGAGGATCTCATGAACAGATAAGGTATTTTTCTCTTTACAATTTGGTTTTAACATTTTTTGTAATAATGGGCATGCTTTCTGGCAAATATGTGTATTAGCAGATTACTCTTCCAAATATTCTTGTTATTCGTGTAGTTATTTCCATTTTTACAAATCAGGAGATAATAACTTTTAGCCAACCATGGACCCATAATTGAGGAGGTGTATTACTTCATCCTCCATTAAGGTTCAAAATTTGAAAGGTTCATTAAGGGCGTGGGATCTCTGAGGTGAAGGGTGTATTATTAACAGTAATGTGCCAAAATGGATATATATTTTACCCAGTCTGATTTGAGTGCACAACTAATATGTCTAGTTTTTAATTAATCACTCTGCAATGCAATTTGAATAACGTATATTTATTTTCTATGGGAGTTGTTGGAAGTCATTAATAGATATTTGTATTATGGTAGCTAAGCTTCAATTCCCAAGAAGTTGGGACTATCTGAATGAATTGTATTTGTTCATTCAACTCTATGTTGATCCAAGGTATAAAAGGGTTCTGGTTAAGCTATGTATGTTGATGGAAAATTTGGAAAATTGTGTCTCCGTTTACAAATGAAGATATCTGTTTTTTATAATATCTGTGAATATGGGTCAGAAGAATTATTATCTACCGAGACTTTGCCTCTCTTATGTATATGTATGATTGACTAGCCTCAAGTTTTTTGTATAATGACTGAGTTAAAATTCACCATGATCTTGTCATCCCACAGATTTCTGGTGAGCCAAGGCTGCATTAAACCACTATGTGATCTTCTGGTATGTCCGGACCCAAGAATTGTGACAGTGTGCCTTGAAGGCCTGGAGAACATTCTGAAGGTTGGAGAGGCTGATAAGGAAATGGGAATGAATGGTGGAGTCAATTTATATGCACAAATGATTGATGAATGTGATGGATTGGATAAGATTGAGAATCTACAAACCCATGACAACAATGAGATTTATGAGAAGGCTGTGAAAATTCTGGAGAGATACTGGGCTGAAGAAGAAGAGGAGGAAGAACATAATGTCCAAAATGGGGGTGATGCCAGTCATCAGGGTTTTGCTTTCGGAACGAACCAGCCAAATTTAGCCTCAGGTGGCTTCAAGTTTGATTGATGGATCGCTTAGGGCAATTAGCCAGTAGGCGTTTTATTTGTATTGAAATTGTAAAACTTTATTATAATTTTGGCCAAGGGTCAGGGTTTTTAGTCTGACACTCAGGCTCTTTGTTTTCACTTGTGCAGTTGGTTATCAAGCTATAAAAAGTTTCAGTTCAACTTTTCCAACTTGATCTGTAATACAATATTTTATCTTTTCACAGATTATCTTTGTGTTAAAACTTGATGTCTGTTTGGTTAGCGTCTTTAACATGCAGAGACGGGACGAGACAGAAATTTGAAGACGTAACAGAACAAAACTTGGAGACAGTGAGGTGTTTGGTTGTGGTGGACAGAACAGAGGAAATTGTCCGTGTCCTTAGGACTGAAATGCGTTTGGTTGCAGTGGACAGAACAAAAAATAGTATTAATGACAAAAATGCCCTTACAGTATAATATATTGGAAAGATGTAATTCATTGATTATTTTATAATTGTATCAATATTTGTTTGAAGTGTATGTGTAATTTGTTAATTACGATAAAATAAAATAAGAAATTAGACATATTTATTGAAATACGAAACCTAAAAATTAACTATCTTATAAATTAATTATCTTATTATTAACTTGTAATTTGTATAAAATTAATTATCTTATTATTATTATTATTATTATGAGTATTCTTATTATTGTTATTATTATTATTATT
>JAOSBK010000206.1:50666425-50681898 GCA_027568895.1 Erythroxylum shatona
ATGTTCAGAAAAATATCCCTCTCATTATCAACTTACTACATTCACTACCTTAATCTTGTATATCATTTCAAATTCAAAAATTCTTCTTTTATTTACACATGAAAAATCATCAAATTTTCTCATTTCATATTTCTACATTCCAAGAAAAGTTCGGGGTCCAACAATCTTAGCTACTCAGGAAGGTAAACAGTCTATTTTTTCTGTGTAAGGTGATAGTGAATTATATTATAAAGATCAGTTGTGTATGCCAACTAATGATGAGTTAAAGAAGAAGCTGTTGTTTGAGGCTCATAGTACAGTATTTACTATGCATCCAGGTGGGAACAAGATATATTAAAATTTGAAGTAGTATTACTGGTGGTTAGGTATGAACTAGGATGTTGTGAATTATGTAGCAAAATGTTTGACGTGCCAGCAAGTTAAAGCTAAGCACCAGGTTCTATCTGGTTTGTTACATCCTATTTTTACTCCTTAGTGGAAATGGGATAACATTACTATAGACTTTTTCACTGGACTTTCTCTCACTCAAAGGAAGCATGATGCAGTATGGGTAATTGTGGATAATTTACCAAATCTGCTCATTTTTTGCTTGTTTTTCCTAACAATTCTTTAAAAAGGCTTGTGGATTTGTATGTAAATGAGATAGTGAGACTGCATGGGTTATCTATCATTTCAGATCAGGATCCTCGATTTACTTTGAGATTGTGGAAAAGTTTACAGAAAGTATTGGGTACTCAGGTTAAGTTTAGTACTGCTTTCCATCCCCAGATAAATGGACAATCTGAACGAGTTATACAGATATTAGAAGATATGTTACGGGGATGTGTGTTGGAGTTTCCCAAGAGTTCAGATAATTATCTGACTTTGATAGAGTTTGCTTACAATAACAGTTATCAGACGAGCATTGGTATGTCGCCTTATGAAGTGTTGTATGGTAGAAAATGTAGAACCCCGGTATATTGGACTGAGTTGAGTGAAAACAAGATGATCGGGCCAGAAATTGTGAAAGATACTGAAGAGAAGATTCATATTATTCAGTGATTGAAAGCTACCAGTGATAGGTAGAAGTCTTATGCTGATCTAAAAAGGAAAGATATTGAGTATCAAGTGGGTGATAAAATATTCTTGAAAGTGTCACCATGGAAACACTTACTTCGGTTTGGAAAGAAGGGTAAGCTTAGTCCGCGATTCATTGGTCCTTATGAAATTTTGAAAAGAATTGGACTAGTAGCTTATCAGTTGGCTCTACCTGAAGAATTGGCCAGGCTACATGATGTGTCTCATGTTTCGATGCTAAGAAGATATCGGTCTAATGCTTCACACAAGATTCCTATGTAGGAAATTCAAGTGCAACCAGATGGGTCTTATGAAGAAGGGCCAGTTTCGATATTAGCCAGAGAAGTTAAACAGCTCAGGAATAAGTCAGTGCCTTTGGTAAAAGTACTATAGCAACATCATGGACTTGAGGAAGCAATGTGGGAACCGGAAAAAACCATGAAAGCTTAGTATTCGCAACTATTCGGATCAGGTAAAATTTTAAGGACAAAATTTCTTAAGGAGAAAAGAATTGTAACACCCCATATTAAGGGATATTGAGAAATTTCAATGCATAGTATGCTTTGCATAACTGAGTTTTTGCTTATTGGTGCATATGCATTTTTGGACTCATACCAATATTTGTGCATGCATTCATGACATTCCGGGTATAATTGAGCTATTAACGTGAATAAAATGTGATTTGATGATTTTGGTAATATTTTGAGTATTTTGGAAATTTTGGTGAATTTTTGAAAAATATTGAAAGATGGACCAATCCTAGTGTGACATGTGGACTGATTAAAGATTGACATGCGGCATCATTCATTGTGTGACAAATGGCTTGACATGTTGGAGACATGTGATAGCTTGTATGAAGGACAAATGGCTCACATGCATAGAGCTATGTGTCAAATTGACTGTAACCCACGTAAGCACATGTTTAGGTAAGGAAATTTCTGCAGTTTGCATGTTCTTCATTAAGTTGTTCTTCTTCCTCACTGAAAACACCAAACTGATTCTGTTGATAAATTGACTTTTGAATCTTACATCAAAGTAAGGATTTCATTACTTAGAGAGTGTTTATTCTGTTATCCTTGGTTTTCGTCATCCATCGAGAACTTTATTGATGGAATCAGAGCTGAACCAAGTAAGTGTTGTTTCATGCAATTCAGTGAATACATGCTTTGTTTCCCACGACACATGCATGGATATTTAAGTGTTCATAGAAATGAATTTAATAATTCTGATGATGCTTGAATTATTGAAAACAAAACTGTGCATGAGGGGTGTAAGATGGGTAGCTTCGGTGGTGTTCAGAATGGGTTAAATGAGGTGAAGGCATAGAGGAAGATGAGAATGAAAAAAATATGCAGTAATGAGAGAAAGCTTATATAAGGAATCGATTTGTTAGTGTTTAAATACAGATGTGTTTTGTTTGAGGTGTGATGAGATGAAATGGAAGTAGAAGAATTGGTTTAAGGGTGATATGTGTTCTTTGAATAAGATTGAAGTGTAAAATCTGGGAAGTTTGAAGATGACGAACTTGAAAGATTTCATTTCTGTGAAAGTTTAAGAATATGGCGAGGAATTTTGCTATCTGGAAAGTTCACCACGACCAACTTTTGGCTTGTCGTGGTGAAGTTTCCTGATAGCTTGAATATACTTCAGTATTTTGGGCATAACTTTCTTTGTAGTTATGTGAATGGAGTGATTTTTGATTTGGAGTAAACTAGAGACATATGGCTAAAAATTGTGTGGCAGAGATTAAATTCTAATTATGCCTCTAAGAATTTCAAAATCTGATTTTAATTTGAGATAAGAATTCTAATGAAGCTCAAGAGTAGCCTGAAATCTTTTGAGTATAACTTTCAGTATACTAAACCAAATTGGAAGAACTTGGTATCATTGAAAACCTAAGACAAAGATGGACAACTTTCTAAAAGGAAATATTACCTAGTTACCTCAACTACCTGATGGTAATAATTAAGCAAGGTGGACTCGAAAGTTGAGTGTGAAATAAATCTGGATTGAGGGTTTGAATATAGTTTCACATGATTGATAATATGATAAGATTAGGGATAAGAACCAGATTTTTAACATGAACATGCATCATACATATTCAGTATACATGAGTGTGCATAATTGAATTCATAATTATGCACAATAGTAATATATGTTTGTATTGAATGTTTTGGAGGAACCCTTAGAGCGACCGATTCTAGATATTGTCGAGACTTCAAGGCAATAAACAATAAGGGAGCTTTTTTAAGTAATTTAGATGGTAAATTTTGTGAGTAACCTAAGATGGTCTCACCTTGAATTGTTTTGTTTATTATTGAATTGAATTTGACATTGATGAATGTGTACTGAATTGTGTACTGATTCCGAACATGAAGGTTCGAGGTATTGATTGATGAATGTGATGTTGAAGTGCTACTTGCATGTGAATATGATTGACTACTTGCTTTGCATGAAATGTCTGAAATGATTTTATTTTGTTTTAAAACTGTTGAGTCTTAGTTGTAGGTAAATAAGCATGCCTAGAAGGGTCTGCAGTTGCTTCTATGACACTTTATTATCTTTTGTTATTGACAATTCGGTGTCTTCTATTAGTGACACTTTAGTGTCAAGACTTTGGTCTCTTCTATGACACTTTGGTGTCAAGAATTCAATCTCTTCTGTATAAGTCCCGTTATCCGCTTCTATAAATAGATTTAGCAGTCTTCTGATTTTGTTCGCTGATGTCTGTTTGATTTGTTATAAGCTAAATTATGTTCTGATTTTGAAGGTTTATACCTTTTGTATGATTCAATTCTGATAACCATAATATCTGTTCTGAAATGCAATAAATTCAATTTACTGTTTAAGAATTCTTTTAAAGTGAATTAGTTATTACTCACTAAGCTATGTGCTTAGCACGGTGGATTTGTCCCGTGTAGGTTCAGAAAGAAGGACGTTGGGACTGGGACAAGTCAACCACAATGGCGAAAGGAGTCTGAAATTTGTTTTGTGTTTTTTGAGTTTGTTTTTGGACTTGTTTATGATGTATGCGACTCCTGAATTTTTGTTTCAAGGTTTGTAATAACCTTAATTCAGATTGGTTTCTGAAAGTATGATATGTAATGTATGTTTGTTGAGATTCTGGAAATGCATGTATAAAGTGTTTCGTATGTTTTGGTTTTGTTTATTCTGTTTTGAATGGCGCTCGCAATATCCTCCCAGGGGGTATTAGGGTGTGACAAAAGTAGCTTGTGACACTATGATTGAAGATTCCCAGTGGATTATACAACGTATCCCTTTTACTACATATGTGTTTTTGATGCCTCTTAAAGGTGTGATATAGTTTTATTAGTACATTGGTTTACTTCTTTTGGAAAGGTGCATTTTGGCTTTATAAACCACTCAACAGTGTCTCATGTGCATGAGAGAAGAGTAGTATTAAGAGGAACTACTAGAAAACAGGGTGGGTTAAGACTATACAAAAATAGAAAATAGACAAGGTGTTACAACAGGGGGCAAATATCCATGATGTAGCTTTTTGTTATTCATAAGCAAAACCCACTTCCTGATATGCAAATTCACCCAATTCAATGTGCTAATATGCCTTTTTCAAAGATACAGTGGTTATTAAATAGATTCCTGTAGGTTGTTAAGGATCCCACTTCATTACCTTAAAATCCATTATTAGAAGAAATAAACCATATAAACCTTATGCCCTAAAAGTAACATTTGATCTAGAAACATGTAACTGAGCATCTCATACAGGAGTTACTTGAGCATCTCATACAGGAGTTACTAGACCAAAGAGTGATAAGACATAGGAATGTTGAATGATTTAGAAAGATGTAATTGAGCAGTTCACATAGGAGTTACTAGACCAATGAGTGATCTAGAAAGATGGCGGGTGGAGGATTTGTGTTCACTATAGGGCTCTTGATAAAGCCACTACCCAACAAATTATCCATCCTTATGATGGAAGGACTTTTGGATGAGCTCCATAGAATAAAATAGTTCTCTAAGATAGACTTTAAATCAAGATACTACTAGATCAGAGTAGATTCTAGAGATGTGCATAAAATTGCCTTTAAGATCTATTATGATTACTATGAGTTTTTGGTGATGCCGTTAGGGCTCACTAATGCATCTTCAACCTTTTAAGGGTTATTTAATTATATATTCAAGCCTTAGTTAAGAAGATTTTTTTTTTGGTTTTCTTTAATGACATTTTGGTTTATAGCCCAAGTTGGTCTACACATTTACAACACCTGAAGGTTATTCTTAACACATCTAAGTAGAACAATTTGGTGGCCAAGCTTAGCAAATGTGCATTTGGGATCACTCAAATTGAGTATCTAAGTTGCTTATTTCTCATGAGGGAGTAACTACTAAACCTAGTAAAATTAAGGTAGTGTTAGACTGGTCAATTTCTAAAACACTAAAACAGCTAAAGGGGTTCTGGATTTAACTAGGTATTATAGGAGATTCATTCAAAATTATGGTAAGAAAGGCAAGCCCTTCATAAACTACTAAAGAAAGATGCTTTTGGGTGGAATTTAAAATCAGACCAAGTCTTTTTCCTTACTCAAGTAGGTCATGAAAAAACACCTTGTGTTAGCCCTACCTATCTTTAATGTCACCTTCATAATTGAAATTGATGTATCTAGAAATGGTATAGGGGTTGTCCACATGAAAAAGGGACACGCTATAACCTTTATTGGCAAGGCTTTGGCACCCAGACATATATCTCTCTCTCATTATGAGAAGGAACTATGAACTATTATTTATGTTTTACAAAAATAGAGTCAGTATTTGCTAGATAGGATTTTTGTAATAAAGGTTGATCAACAAAGCCTAAAGCACCTTCTGAAAAATAGGTTGTCAACACCTTTTCAACAAATATGGCTATCAAAGCTTCTAAGGTTTGACTATAAATTAAGTTATAAGAAGGGGTGGAGAACAAGGTAACTGATGCACTGCCAAGATCTACACGTGTAGAGTTATTACATCTAGCAATATTTTCCATTCAATTTGATTTATATGATTAGATTAGAGAATCTTCTGATAAAAATGGTAACCTTACTGATCCTTGATCTTCAAAAGGATGGTAACTCTCATGCTCTCTTTAGCTAGAAAGACCAATAGTTGAGAAGAAGGAACAAGTTGGGGGTGAGCAATCATAATGGACTAAGGAAAAAATAATGATTTAGATTTATAATTCACATTAAGGGGAACATTTTGGCATAATAGCAATAATGAAAAGAATATCCAAACTTTTCTGTTGGCTAAAAATGAGAGTAAATATGGCTCATTATATAAGAGAATGCATTACTTGTCAGAAGTGTAAGTCAAATACTGCAACTCAACTTAACCTGGTTCAACTGCTACTCATATCTAACTGCATATGGTAGGGTATTGCAATAGATTTCTTAAAGTCTTCCAAATCCTAAGGAAAAGATGTGGTTATGGTGTTCACTAATAGACTAAGTAAATGTGCTCAGTTCCTTATGTTGAACCACTCTTTTACTATATTGAATATGGCTAAAGTATTTATTAACAATATATAAGTTGCATAGGTTCCCAAGATTAGTTTTTTTTTTCTAACAAAGATAAAGTATTCATCAGTAATTTTTGGAAAAAAATTGCTAGACATTAGGATATAAATCAAAAGATGTCCAATTTATATCATCCTTATATTGATGGCCAATCGGAGGTATTTAATAAGTGCCTACAGATCTACTTGAGGAGTATATGTTCATTATAACCCATATATTAGGCTAATTGGGTTCCTTTAGTAGAATTTTGGTGTAACACTAACAACTAAGCAGTATTTAAAATCACTCTTTATAAGGTAATCTATAGACAACATCCCTCAATTGATATGCCATATCTAATATGAGAAAAGAATGCCATTCAACTACTCAAACATAGTTTACAGAAGGTAAAGAATAGAATTAAGCAACTAGTAGATAATCCCAAGTCTGAGAGCGAGTTCCAAGTTAGTGAATGGGTCTATCTTAAGCCATAACCATATAGACAATCCTTTGTTGAACATAGAGATAATTAGAAGTTGGCAACAAAGTTTTTTAGCCCTTATCCCATCATCTCTAAGGTGGGAGCTATAGCTTACACCCTACAACTTCCTCTAAGGGCCAACATTCTTCCAACTTTTCATATGTCTTTTACAAAGAAACATTATGGTTTAGTACCAACTACCATTGATGTACTTATTGCTTCTATCGTTGCTAACTGAAAGGAACCCAAAGCTTTCATTGATAAAAGGACTACCAAGAAGCATAATCACATAATGATTGAATGGTTGATTAAACGGAAGCATATGCTTATAAAAGAAGCAATTTGGGAGATGGCTAAAAAATGTAGCTATATCTTTATTTTGATTCTTGGGGATAAGGATTAGTTCAAGGAAAGGGCATATATGCGACATCACTTTTGGTGAAATTGGATAAAAAGAAGGGAAAGGATATAATAAGTGAAAGTCCACAATATAAGAGTGGGGATCCCAGGCTAATGTGAAAAAACCCTAAAGGAATGTCCTTTAGAATCAGCTAAAAGAGTTAGGACCATCGACTACGTAAAAAAGATGTAGCTTAGATTCATGTCCTTCCTTTCTGTAGCCAGGTGGCAGTAGATGCCTAAATTCAGGAAAATGGTTAAAAAAGAGGAGATTTGTTGAATAAAGGGAGAGAGCTTAATATATACTAGACCTATATCATTATAATGGCAAGAAGGATACTTCTCTCTTTATTTACTTCTCTCATTATAATTCTTATCATTTTCTTTCATATAAATCTAATTCAGCCTTATAAATTTCAAGAGTTATTCCTTGAAAAATCATTTTCTCCAAATTATATGTGATAAATTAAACATTGGGAATTCTTTCAGCCTTAATCAAAATTCTTAAAACTAAGAAACATTTTATAGAATGGAAGAGTGCTACATAAATAACCCTATATGCCAAAATCAAGGGTGGTTTCATTGATGGTAGCCTAACAATATTGAGTACAATATCAACAAATTTTTAATGATGGGAAAAGAATTATTCAATGGTAAAGGCATGTATAATAAATTATTTGTCCAAAGGTATAAATGAGAGTGTTATTTATCCAAAGATAATTCAGGATAAACAAATATATGTGATGTATAGGCAAAATAACGCACCTCGAGTTTATAAAATAGAAAAGAATTTCCTAATACACTTTAAAGAGATGGACGTCTATAACTAAATATTATACTAAGCTCAAAATCTTATGGCAAGAATTACAAATATGCGATATACTATCACACTGTAAATGTGAGACACCAAAGAACATCTAGCACAATGAAGGATGGAAAAGGCTAATTAATCCTTTGATTGTTTAAGGTCTAATAACTTATCCATAGAACCAACACCCTCTCTTACCAAAATTTTTGAACTGACCTTGTAAGAAGAGTATTCCCTTCTGCAATGAAATAGCAATTGTCACTTGACTTAGAAGGAGAAATTTTTGTGGCAATGCCAGGCCAAGGCATTTTTTTTCCTCTACTAGTCTTTTGTAGTCAATTGCCTACTATGACTCAAATTCTACAAGATATCCAATAACTAGATACTTAACTATAGGTTATGTCACATTCCTTAGTTATAGTCCAATCTTTTGGAAGTTGAAGAAACAAACTATAGTTTCTCATTCGTAGACTGAAGTAGAATATAGGGCAATAGCTAATGCTACTGGTAAACTTTTGTCACTATTTCTTACGTGAAGACTTGAAGGTATCACTGTCATCTCCTATGTCTCTTTTCTATGATAATCAATTTGCTTTTTACATTGACTAATAAGATTTTCCATGAATATATAAATATTAAATTGACAGGAACTTTATTCATGATTGTATACTACACAATGAGCTATGTACATCTCACATTTGTCCAACCCAGCAACTTAATGATCTATTCTCCAAAACACTTAGATAAGTTCAATCTCATCATTTGCTCAGCATGTTAGACATTTGTAAACTTGATCAGGTTATCGAAACCCTTAAAATTAATTCCAATTCTCCAATTTTATATAATAGTCGTAGAACTAGGTCGAATCCCAATAGAACTAGACACTAGTTTCTTAATTTTAATTAATAAAATAAAGTGAAGGTTTTTGAATAATTAACTAATTAACTAAAATTAACAAGAAATCATAATAAATTAACTGAATATAAAAATGAGAAATTCAAGAGTACTTAACTTTTATATAGGGGAAAGATTTCAACTAATTATAATATTAATCATTGGTTTAAAAAGAATAATTGTCACAATTTAAATAGTTAGTTCGAAACATATTATGATAGACATAATAAGTCTCAAATTTTCCTAAATTAATTAGTTCAAACCTAACATCTAAACCAAAACTTATCATCAATTGACTAGGTCTAATAGCATTTAATATCAATTAAATGATAACAATAAACTTAGTAAAAGAAACTAAACCTTAAATTAAAAAATTAAGATACCTGCAACTATTCAACTTAAGTTTTCATGTTTCTCATAAGTTAAATAAGCAAATTCATAAATAATATATTTGTTACTTGTACTAATTCTTTGTGACAATTACAGTTGATTGTGTTCATATATAACTATAGAATAATCAACATTAAATTAATTTGTTAGATCAATCAATATTAATTGTTCACCAAATAGAAGAACTCAAGACAAGAAATACTTGAATTAAAACAGGAATAAAAGTTTAGAACAAAACTTCACAATGTTACAACTAAAGTTTTAAATCCTCTTGAATCAAAACAATTGAGTTTAGCCACACATAACATAAGATTCAACACCAAAGTTAAAAGAAAGATGAAAGATTGAGAGAAAAATCAAAAGAAATGAAAATAAAAAGGTTGGAGAGAGGTGGAAGACATCTCTTTCTATTGTTTTTCTAATTAAACCCTAGTCTAATCATATCTTGCAAAGATTTCTATGTAAAACAAATCCAAATCCCTACATAACAAGGATATAAAGAAGTTTTCTAAATAAGCTCCAACTCTTCAACTGACATTAAGCGTGATCTGCCTTATTTATTGTAATAATTTGTTTACTTTTCTAAAATTTGTAATTTTCACCAATAATGTCTCAATTTAATGCAATATCTACTTTTCATCATATAAAATAAAACAAATATTAATTTTCCTATTTAAGCACTAAAATATATTCAAAAGAAAAAAATAATTCTAATTAATATATCAAAATAACATCTTATCAAATCTTCATGCTCTAATTTGAGAGGAGTATTGAGATTATCTTCAAATTTATATAAATTTTTTAAAAATAACTATCAATACTTCATATATATATGTCCTAGCGTAATCTTATAATCTTAGAAGTATCCTGAAGACTGTTTTTCGTCTTTTATTTTTGTACCCGTTAATTTAGTCGTTGTATTATATGTATATAAGTTGTACTATTTTTATCCTTAAAATATAACGTTGGAGGTTTTTACAACATATATTCTTCTCAAAATCAACGTATATGGGTTGGGCCGCTTTCTTACGACGGTACTCAGTTTCATGCAATCTATGCGATTTATCTTATAACTAATTTAATTGCAACCAGGGCACCATGGAAGAAGGTTGTTTCGAAGTATGGCCTTGATGGATGTAATCCATTAGTATTTACAATAGGGTAAAGGAAGTAATCCATTATTATTCATATGAAATGCTATCACCTTACTCGTATGTCACCTTATCTGACATGATTATGATGAGTCTCAGTAGTGCATGAATGATATATATAATCTGAAGTTCTATTTGTACTTTGGAACGTGACAAAAGCTAACTTGATTTTTTACCACAAAGCTTACTAATTAAGACATATATTTTCACTAAACAAACTCAGATTTTCAATGTACCAAATATAAAAAGTTACATCCTCCCAATGATGTTTTGATCTTGTTTGCGTACAAGACAGCAACATTATCATGTACTGCGATCGCGGCACGCATACACCCTACAACAATGCAATTTACAACGACCTACGCCTGTACAAAATTTGTTCAACGTCACTTCTCATAAAATAAATTTGTTCAACGTCACAGCCAGTAGTTTGGTCACACCTCCAATTTTGTTCTAGAATGGAAAACCCTAACATCAAATCAACAGTAGTAGAAAACCAATTTGATCGAAACATCGTGTTCAAGAGTACTACTAAGCTTTATTCATTATGGGAATGGAGACCCCTTTACAACTCTAGAAGAATATAGGAAGTGGAAATGTTGATATATTGTAGTGGATTATTAGTTGTTATATGATCTAGCATTATGTGAGAAGCTGACACTTGCCTTATGACTTCTGAGCATTCCCAATAGATTCTCCAATCAGGCATAAATCCAACATATTACAATGACATACGACTCAAAGCAAAATCAAAAATTGACGCGTATGGAGTATAAGTTGCTCTTAATTACACGTACGTTCTACAAATCTCGCATGCATGATTGTATAAGTTGACGGCAATTATAACCTCAAAGTGCATACAACTCGTAAAAGGATCGCAATCCACTTTGAAAGAAGATTGCTATTTCCGTATCAGTGGCAAACCGAAGGCACGATGAATGATGTTGACAGAGACCAGCACTCAATTGTAGGGCGCATGCCACATTCGTGTCCAATCAAGTCCACGCCAGATTTTCCCCAAATTAACGTTTATTGTGATATGACTTAGCTCGTATAAATACGTATTTATTAAACTTATCATTTCGAGTATTTTATTAATCAATAATAATAATTAACAATTAATAACAGTATTTTAATAATCAATAATATAATATTTACTGTTTTAACTTAAGTTGCACACCAAACATTCATCTTTAATAGATTTTAAAGTAAATATACCATTTGAAAGAAGATTTAATCTCCAAAAGTGATAAGTTGAATTATAACTCAGCACATGAATATATGCTTAACATACATAGACGTCGACCTATCTCAACACATGCACGATATATGTAAGTTCAATACCTGTTACCTGTTGGTTAACATATGCATGTTCAACATGTAAAGGCTTAACATGTACAAGTACAAGCTTTGGAGGCTTAGCTTGTACAAATTCGTATATGTGGGCTAACTTAAGTCATATAAGTTCAAAATGTGCTAACATATGTTAAACTCAACATTTCACTGATATCCTAACTTAAGTCGTACAAGTTCAAAATACGCAGGTTTAACAAATGTTAAACTCAACATTTCACTCATTTTTGTATCATTCTCCACTTTCAATAATACACGCTCCGTCTTTTACTGATTTGAATGTCAAACTGTTTCTTATCCGAGTAGTTATCACACCTCAAAATTTCAATTTACTTCAGCAAGTTTTTTCTCTTCCCAATCTTCTTATTTAATCCTTAAAATTTAACGATTACTTTATAATAAGACATTCAAGGGTGAGCTTTGGAACAACTTTATAAATTGCTCATTTGTGATCATAAAATCACATGTTTAAGTCATAAAAATAATTTTTTTATAAAAATATAAAAAAAAGCTGCGTAAATTATGACCCTCGTCAAACTCCTGTAAAGTGAAGAATCTTGTGTATTGAGTATGTTAGACTTTTTTCTTTACCTTATACTAAGACTTTCACTAATGTTTTTAACAAAAATATTGCATGGCATTTAAGTTAACCATACGTATCGTTTTTATTCTATATATGCCCATTTTAAATTAGGTTGATGACATGTACGATTTTTATTAAGAACCATAGCATAAATCTTTATAGAGCGTGATAATTAAAATTCAATAATTGAATTATGAGATTTAATAGCTGGAGAATTGAAATAGAAAATAATATTAAATTTTAAAATAAATTTATATTTGAAATTAGAAAATCCAATTTAACTAAGTGGGTGCAGCTATTATGGACTCTAGCAATTAATAGACAAATAGTCGTTAGTAGATTTAGCTTAGGTTAATTGGGACAGCTGTGTTCCCATTAGACCCTATATGGATCTAACATGAATTATTGGTTCATCGGTTCCTATTAGGTTAAAAGTTAATGTGTAATATTTCTAGCTAACTGCAATCAGTACTATCTACAAAAGATCTTTTTTGTTTCAATTGAAATTGCCTAACTTACCCACACAATATATCCATATGTAACTTCTATCATGTAGTAATCTCAATTAATTATTAATCTGGACCAGATTGGTTGTCTTGAATCTTGATTAAGACATTGTAGCCTTAAACGTGAAAAGAACGTCAAGTGGGCACTAAACGTGAGGTATTATTTATCTTTTCTTGCTTCGGGTGATGAATTCCTTTTTCACAATGCAATTTCGAAATTGACAATACCATATGTACGAGCATCAAGGGAATCGAATTTGCTTTGCTTAAGGCAAACTTTGTGAATGGTGCGCTTGTTAATTGGAAATGGCCCTCCAAAAGTATTGGGACGCCTCCAAAAAGATGGGAGATTCCCCTTGCACCGTTATCTTTTCTTGCCTTCTCTTTAGCTCACTAACATCACCGAGATTTCGCAACTTAGCCCGACAAAATTGATTTAGCATACATATATATATATATATAGATAGATAGATAGATATAAACTTTGATGTAATTAATAAAGTTACTTTATCTTTTTATTTTATAAAAAAAAGTTACATATAATTGAAAACCTTCCGTAAAACAAAAAATGTTATGTATTGAATCAGTCCCTTGTATATATTTTTTAACTGACACAATAGTTTCCTTCTTGACAAAAAAATAAAGTAAAACTTCAAAGTCACTTTGTTTGGAGGGAACAACTTTTAGGCAAAAATTTTTCAAAAAAGAAAGGTTAGATAAGAATTCTCATACACGTGTAACCAATGAAATTGGGAGAAAAAGCATGGGAAGAAGCAATGTGGGGCATAACGTGTCTGATTGTTCTGGAAATGAACCAGAAGCGTTGCACCAAGTGTCATATCCAGCTGTCATAATAGCGACTTGGACTGTGAACAATGATGGGGCTGATTATGTGGGAACGGTTGCACAGAAAGAGTCGGCCCGGTACTCGAGAGATGTCCACGTCGGCAAAACTTATAATCCGTAAAATATGATAAGAGTGGGACCACATAAATATATGGGACAATAAGGTTGAAAGAAAAGATGTGGAAATCTGAGGTGGAAGGTCGGAGATCTTAAGAATCTTCCGACACTGAGCTGGATTCCACTCCAGCCGTTACTTCCTTTTCATGAAGCTCGGTTAAGTCATTAAAGACATTAAAGCGACAATCGTTTAATTATAAAAAAATAACAATTTTTTAATAATTAATGATTTAATTTTGTTTGTGTGAATCTAATTACTGTGTAGTAAATTCGAGAAATTCACGTGCTTGTGGATAAGAGAGAGCTAAAGGAGTAAAGGGTGGGTATTAACCACGTGTAACAACTGTTGTACAGTCTGTGCTACGTCCCCAATTGAGTAGAAAATTGCAACATAAGAAAGAAGCACATGCTGATTTTCCACACTAAGGCAGCTTTAAGCACTGTGATCCCTTTTGTTTTCTTCTAACTTCCATTGATAAAGACTTCGACAGGAAAATCTAGTTATTTCTCGTTCGCGCATGTACATTTTGGACGGTGGCATTCGATCACCTGCCCGCAACTACCAAGCAAAAATGTCGATCGTCGGAGGTTTTTTGTCTTCGATCAGTTCCTAGAAAGTCCAATGTTTGTGGCTGTCACCGACTGTTGGAGATTATCCGACGTGACCATTTTGGTTTAGCTTTCTCACATACAAATGATGTATTAGAAAATGTTGCTTATTATGATTATAGTTAGTCAAAATAATTGTTCTATACTGGATTTTACAGCCTTCACAAGAGGCAAAAGAGAAATGCTGGCATTAGTTGAATCATGTTCTAATCAATTTGAAACTAATTCTTGTTTAATAGTTTTAATCAAGTGATACAAATTAATTGATAAGGTCGAATTAAGAATTGCAATTTGAAATTTTTAAAATTAATTTTCAACAATTATTTTTTAATGTTGAGTTTATTAGAGTGTCCCATATTGTCTAGACATGAAAGTGTTAAAGGATTTATAAGTGGTAAAGGTCAACTATCCAAACAACTAGTTCTAGTTATTTGGACAATGGTTGACCCAAGTCCAATTCTTATTAGTGGACTCTACACTCTACCCATATTAAAATTTTGACTTGGTATCAGAGCAGGTTTGGTTCGGATTATTAAATTTTCGGTTGTCCGTCTGGATGTCCAGTCCCAACGGCCCGGTCCGGTTACCACTGCGTATATTTCAAGTGACAACTGGATGTCCAGCCCCAGTTGCACTTGAAGGGGAGTGTTAGAGTATCCCATATTGTCTAGACATGAAAGTGTTAAAGGATTTATAAGTGGTAAAGGTCAACTATCCAAATAACTAGTTCTAGTTATTTGGACAATGGTTGACCCAAGCCCAATTCT
>JAOSBK010000206.1:50705596-50720423 GCA_027568895.1 Erythroxylum shatona
AATGGGGGGTATGCCCTCCAAGTTTTTTGTATGACGTTTTATCTTTGGATATGAATAACATGCGCTGAGCGCACATGTCAACGTTTCAAAAAAAAAAGAATAGCTTAAGTATTAAATTGAACATTAAAAAGAAAGTTATAACTCCTCATCCTTATGTTATAAAATATAGAATTTAGATGCTCCATTGAATTTAAACATAATATTCCGTACTAATTTATTATATTTTAGAAGAGGTTTGATTTCATTTTTAGTTTTTTGCCTTTGTTTTTCAAATAAAATAAAATTATGTTACAATTATAATTTTATTATTGATTATAATTAATATTAAATAAAGTTTAAATATTGATTATAATTTTATAAATGAATGAATTTTTATTTAAATATTATATTTTGTTTAAAATTAACTATAATTTTATGAAATCATTATCATTATCATATTGAAAAATCGAAGGGGTAATCGTTTCGCAAACTTTCCAATTTTATTGCAGATATTTTTAGCATAAACAAAAACCAAAACAATCAAAAACGAAATAATTAAAACACAAAAAATTTGATAACGCAATTCAGAACATTTTGTCTACGTCTGCAGAGCTCTTACCCAACTTAATAATTTTCACCGAAGTACAATAGATTTACTCAAGGCTTTGTTAAACCAACGCCACTCAACCTTTGACACTATCTCTCAACCTTAGTTCCCGTGAAAGAATTTCACACTCAATAACAAGACCGACTTGTGTTAACCTCGTCAGAGAATTTTTTTTAACTACTTTCACTCAAACATCAATCAATAAAAATAACTAAAGTATTAAATCAACTAAGAACTGAACGACAATATACTTAAAATAAAAGAAAGACTTCCTTATAATTTCAGCTTCTCGAAATACATCTGAAAATCTTTCCACCAGCTGATCTGGTTCATCCCAGCTTCAACAACTTTAATTAAACAGCTTCTCGAAATACATCTGAAAAATTGTCCACCAGTTAAATTGATTTATTCTAACTTTAACAACTTCAATTAAACCATTCGGGATACTCCTAATATCATATATATCTCATGCACAAACCCAAAATACCAACTCTGAAAAATAGAAACCGACGGTGATTTTCTCACGAAGAACACATATATAACCCCAAATAAAATAGTCTGAAAAATTAATAAGCTAACACCCATCACACACATGCACGATTTGACAGTATTTTTCTCAATCAACAATTAATGCACTTCACATCACATTGTTATTCCACATTTACATCATATTTGCTTCACTGTAGATAGAGACGTGCACCGTTTACTTCTATCTATTTCAAATGTAATTAATGCCCACTCCTTCTTTTATAAAACCAACGCAAGATGGCATTCTATTTTTTACAGGTAATTAATGCTCACACACACTTTGATGCCCATTAAAGAACTCATTCCACACACAAGCGCGGGGCCAGATCCTCTGACCCACTTACCTTGTTCCTACCATGTCCTCCTTTATCTGAGTCATCCATTTATGTGGGACCTATTAGAATGGATGGCTCAGATAGAAAGGGACAGGGTAGGGACAATATAGGGGGGACAGAGAATCCCCCCCTTCCAAGCGCGCGCGTATATTCAGCTCTCCTTTCTAGACATCACAATTACTGCAGTGTATATTCAATGAAAAACTAACGCACACACCTCAACTTAATGCCGCAAATTAGTCACGTTTCTTATCTAAAATAAGTGTCGTTTAGAGAAATGTATATTTATTAAAAAAAATTAGTGAAATATTTGATATATCTTTATTAATTACATGTTGAATTGTCTTAAAAATATAATATGTATAATTAGAATGTGAAAGAAATTAAAGGGTAATTTTGAAAATAAAATTATAAACATATATAAAAAATCGTGAACGACACTTATTTTGAATAATTAAAATCCCTCTAAAACGACACTTTTAAATAGGAGGGAGTACTATTAAAGATAGGCTTTTACCGTAGAAATCATACGTGCACAAATTTTTTTACATAATTAGAGTCTTAATTTTAAACATACAATAATCTCATCTTTTTAATTTTACCAATTCACCTCTTATTTTTAACTTCACTATAATTTATATCTTATATATTCAATTAATAAATAAAGCCAAAATTATTTACTTAGATATATAACATATATTTTAACAATTATTATCATCATCGTCGTCGTCGTCATCATTGTTATTATTATTATCTTATTATTTAATTTATTACTTATTTCATATTTAATTTATTATTTATTATTTATTTCACATATTATTATTTATTTGTCAATTATTTTTACTCATTATTATATTAATTTTACTTTTTATATTTTATGCATTTATTCATTTTTATTATATTAATTTATTTATCTACTTTTTTGTTTTTATTAATTTTTAATGTGACCATTTTAAAATAATTTCTTTGTTAATTAAAGGCAAAGTTGCACATTACTAAACCTTCCCAGAGGCCATGTGCCAGCAAAATTTTCACTAGATTGCTCCTATTGTTGTATTAGATAATCTTTAAGTCCCATACCTTATGCAATTTATCAAATATTATTAAGACAAATCTTTAGAAAAATATGTTTCATAAGAAAACAAATATTTATGTGAGATTATTGACATTTTTGTTAAAAGAAAACTTGCTAGATTATGCGACCAAAAATCATAAATTAATACCAAGCAGAAATTAAATAAGACAAAAAATGACCATTTTTAAATAACAAACGTACAACGAAGAGAAGCTTTGTGGAGGGATCAACGACATTGAAACAAAAAGCATAGTTATGTTTCATCCTGCAAAATCAAAAGAACCTTCTACAGGAGAAGGGAGAAACTTTGAACAGAGTCGCTACCGTTGCTTAACAGGTAGGCATCATCAAATAACCCAAGATAGGTACAAGTACCAAGTATGCCAGGAACTGGGCTAATTATTAATGAACATGCAACATGAAAAAAAACTGTACTGTAGCCCCAACAATAAGGTCCTTGGCATATTGAATCCAAAACGACTTTGACTTCACCTCTTACAGACAGTCACTGGACATAACAAAAACAACTAGCTTACTGAGTGTCGTCGTCTTCAAGGTTGTTAACCCTTTCGCATTCATCAATCCATTCACTGTATCTGAAGTAAGACATCTACTTAGCAACTCAAACGATATTAAACTTATTCCCAAAGAAACAAAATGAGCATTTCAACTTACATGTCGATTGGTTCAGTTAAAGCTGCAATAAGAGAATACAAAATGTGTTAGTTCGCTCCAGTATCAAATTGACATGAACAGAGGAAAAAGGACCAAGTACTTGTTCTAAAAACCTATTTGGCCACGACTTTTAGAACATAGATCACTTTGAAATTGAAGATCACAAATCCAGAGGTTCAGGGAAGTTCCACTATACATATCTTCATGCCATCAACAGTCATAGAACAATGAGATAGATAGCCTTATATGCAAAAATATTAGCAATATCAACAACCGTTTTAACATCCTTGGTGGCAACTTCTACTTTGATGGTAAGAACTTATAGCAAAATGTGCACATTATCAACCATTCAAACCAAACTTTGACCTTAATTACATCTTTCCATTGTACACAACCCCCACTTTTACAATCCAATTTGAAGGGCCATCTAAGTTAGATAACCAAGAGGCAGCATAAGCACATAGAGATCTAAAAGTAAAATGGTAGAATTCTGGACGCAAGTTGTTCAGTCTTAGTTTCCTACTACGATTACAAGAACGGTAAGCATGGGATACCTGTTATGGTTGTGCTAAAGCTCTCTTGGCAAATACTGCATATAGCCTCACCAATTAAGTTCTTCATATCACTGTATGCAAAAAGAAAAAAAGGAAAGAGGTTATTATCCCAACAGTTAAAAGTACTGTGATGGCACACAACAATATCTGAATCGAATAAAATCTTTAAATTTTTTGGTGTCTTAAGCCAACTTTACTGCAATTTAAAGGTTAGAAGAATCAAATAACAAAGATAAGCACACGTATTAACATATGAAATGCATTTGTGTATGAAGAAAACAGGGCACTTATAACCTATTGAAATTGCATTCTCCAGCTTCTACTTGCATGAATAACCTTAAGAGCCTCCTACTTTTCTCCTCTAAGCATGGGAGTTTAGTATACAGTAGAAAACAATAAAATAAATTTCCATTTCCTATTGGACTCCTGAAATGTGTCTGATGCTGGAAAACCAAAACAATTAAATCACAGAGATGTTCAGCATTTTTAACATTGGCATCAGCTTAATATTGAAATTTTATCTGCACAAGTGTGTGTTGTGTGAGCAACTGAATTTTGAATAAACTGTATCATAAATCAGTGGCAAATATCTAATCTTGAAAGCTCTCCACTTTAAGAAAATCTTCACCAAAGCCACAATGATGTTGGGCCTTCGTTAAGACCAATATAAAATATTGAGAGCCAATATAAAATATTGAGAGTTTATTTGTAACACCACATGGTAAGCGTAAGTAACAAAGTTCAAACATTAGGAAATTTAAACCTCAAATCAGTTGCAAATTAGTCTCAAAATCTTATGTTGAAATCACTTTACCCCAAGGAAATTTCCACAACTCCTGAACTTTTATCATGGTGAAATTACAACTCTGTTTTCCCCATAGGCTTGGAAATTAAATAAGTAAAGAAATTCCACATAACAGAATGCAAAGTACAAGCTAAGAACTGGAAATCACCCAAATGATCTGAAGACAATCATTTAAGTGTAAAGTCTGCACGGAAAATAAACATATAAGAACCACTTACATCCTACATTCAACACTTGTCCCATGGTTGCAGAAGGGGCAACTGAAAACAGTATCAAGCTTATCCATTCTCTTCTTTGGTGGTGGCTTTGCCGTAGACTTCCTTTTCCCCATTTATCAAAATCGCCAAGTCTACACCATAGCAATCAATTAGTAGACATCTCAAGTGATTATTCATGCAATGCAAAGCATTGTAGCTAAATATTGCAAAAGATCTACTAAATATTGTTTCCAACATAAAGAAAAGATACCTCCTCTCAAGTAACTGCTAACACCTTACATTATCCTTCTTCATTGTCTTCATTTTAAATGTTGATTGTTGATATCCTAGTCAAATATATTGTAAAAAGTAATCATAATATTAACATGGTGCTCAGGCAAGATGAGGCACTTTTGGGTAACATTATCTGCTTGAACTAGGTATGTGGGTTACTGAAGTCTGATATTTCTTTTTCCTCATCCTTTTGTTTTAAACAGTTTGCAGTGACTTGGAAAAAAAATAACATTCTGCTAACAATGATAACAGCTAGCACTTTACAAATGGAAGAAGTAGAGGCATTTGACGAATAACTAGAAAAACGCACCTTCTCAAAATAATATAGGTCATAGTTATTTCCAACACAATATGAAAGCATTGCTAAATCAAAGCGAAAAGAGACATGGAAAAGAGTCCAGTCAAACCTAAAGAAAACAAGTATCGAAACATTAGAAGTTAACTTCAGAAAAAAAAAGAATTATTCAAATTGTTGGTTACTTTTGCCATTTACATGTATGTTAGAACCTTTACAGCACTTACCAACATGTAATGCTTTAATTCTATATTCGTACTCCACAAACAGATATATTCCATGTCATCAGGTTCTTAAGAACAAAGAAGAACCCCAGTTTGGCCCATTGACTGAGCTATTGATGCCCATCACTCGGGCCACCAATAAGTACCAAAAATTGCTCTCGCTCAAACAATCTAGGGGCCACACATGAAATAGTAATGAACAATTTTGTAGTGCCTTTGGATTATCAACAACTTTTTCATCCCAAATCCTTTGCCATTTTGTTGATAAAATAAAATCATCATCATTCAGCAGAAGACTGGAATTCCAATCAATTTCCCACTCCTTCCAACAATATGCGTAGTAATTTCATCAACTTAAATGTGAATTCATCAGCAATTTTAAAATTTTAAAAAAAATGATGAAAGAAAAAATAATGGGCACAGGCATTTGGCATAGTTCAGATAATAACTTCACCTTCCATCCAAAGTAAGACCTTTAGATTGTTTAGGAAAAAAGAAAATGAGAAAGAGAGGTGCACGTGTTAGGGCTAAAAGCAACAACATGGTAACCCTAGAATTTCAACACCCGTCCATGTTTCTAGATTTTCCCAGTAGCCAAAACAGAAAGATCAGGAATCACTATCTACATAACCGGCTAAAAAACCTAGTGGATCATAATGAATTCAATAAGAACAATCCCTAAAACCATTGAGTCGAAAGGAAACGCTATATGCGAAATTAAACCAACAACAATAGAGACATACCTTAGTTGAGGTTAGCGCGCGAGAGCGTGAAAAGATGAGAAAAGAAGCGTAATGGAGTGAGGCTTTTTGTAACAAAAGGTCTTTGGACTGCGGAGTTTTGTTTTTTGTTTTTTGAAAAATACTATTGCTTTTTGTTGCTTTCGTTGTCCCATTGGACTTAGAAAAGGATATTGTCGTCCAAACGAATTTGTAACGGATCAGACCGTCGGGTTAACCTCCACTTGAGACAGAAATGAGAAAACATTAACTTGAACCCAAAAGAAGAAAAAACACATTATTTTAACATTTACAAAACTATAGGGATAATGGGTTATGTTGGTTTAAGATATGTTTTCTTTAATACTTACATGGAAATAAAGGATATCATAAGGATCAAGTGAATTAAAAAAAAAAGTTAGCACCTACAACCAATGTTTTGAAAACCAGACTATACTGAAATAGCTCTGGTAGACCTATCTCCTCCCTCTTCAGTTTCGCCCAGCGAAAATCTAGTGGTCTTTTTTACGTCTATTAACATCGTTAGAAAACCGAATGAGAATCGAATGTAATTAATGACTTTTAATCTTCTTGGGGATCGATTGTTAACTAATTGATCTCAAATTAGATGACTTCTTGATAACGATGATCACGTATTTACTTCCGCTGAGTAATAGTAGTAAGGTTGGTTTGTGAGTTGTTGAGGGACTAGGGATTTCTAGAGGGAAATGAGGAGAACTGAGCAGAGAAAATGGTAAAGAGTAAAAGCGAGATGGTTGAAGAATAATCGATTAAACCGGTTCACTGGAAAATCACGAGCAGAGAAAATGGTAAAGAGCAAAAGCGAGATGGTTGAAAAATAACCAGTTTTGACCAATTCATTTAAAAATCGCTCGATTTTCCTTCAAACGGATTATTATACTAAATCAAATCGGACAACTAGTCGGTTTATACTTTTTCGATTGCATTGGTTAGTACGGTTCAGTTTTTAAAACATTGCTTACAACTTTTTATATAATATAATCAAAGAAATGACTCTTTAAAAGTTTGATGAATATGTTATAGTTAAAAATAAATATTTAAATTGATTAGAAATTTAAAGAGATTTCGAAAATAAGCTCTCTAAACTGATAGTAAACCTATGTATTACTAGGTCCCGTTCGGTAGATGATTGAAAAGCCATATATTAGCTTTTTGAAGGTACTTAGCTATTTGTTAATACCCTTTTTTGGTTAACAGCTGGTGGGTTGACTTATTCAACCTAACCAGCTGAAAATCAAAAAGTTCCATAAAGGAACGCTTTTATCCAATCAGATAATAAAAATTTGTTAGCCTGACGATTGTGCCCTTTGTTAGAGAACTGCTCTAAAGGCAATCACCTTTAGCATTTATTGTACAAATCATTTTATGATTAATAAAGGCTTTTTTATTATTTCGATGCTCATACGTTTATGAATTTGATGTTGATATTATTAAATTGATTTAATGAAGTCCTTGATACAAAGCATAGCATGGAGGAAATCATGATGAGATCATGATAATGGGATTTCTATCATGTATAATTATATTAGTATCTAAACTTTACCTAGTCATAGGATTAATGAGGCGAGATACCATTAATCCGGATAGACTAGCACATATTATATTTCTTGATTGGATTAAGCAGTAGATCTCATAAGTTGTAGACATGAGTTGTTTAGAGTTAACATGTAAATGCTTACTAAGGATAGTTAGTACATTGGATTGACCTATTATAAGACATTCATATGGATATTCTATTCTAGTGTCAATGATAATTTCATCATAGCAATGGTGCAAGTATCATTTGATTTGAAGTGCTTAAGGATATCTCAGATACTAATCTTGTACTTTGACTCCATATATCGATGTCTTTCAAGGGTTACTCATAGGGTGGTGACAGGGTATATAGTTTGAGGTATTTGGAAGTAATTGAGTAGCCAGTAAAGAATTCACCACTCATGATAGCAGGAGATAATACTCATAGCTTCTTGTTGGAGTCATTACTTGGGAGTCTCTAGCCAGAGCATATATTGTCATGAAGAGAGTCTTCAATGATACATAGAGTAGTAAGATCCTATGGACAAGATATAATATCACTTGGACTAGATGTGATATAGTCAGTCTATTAGGAGTTGACACTTTGACCATACTCTGAATCAAGTGGGGTATAGATGGTAAAAGGACAAATTGCATGGCAACATTGTATATGGAATGATTCATAGTCAAATCACTGACTTTCTGGTCAATTGGGGGTCATGACATGTTATTAAATACTACTCTTGACTTACTTGAATTAAATGTTAATTCAATTAGCCAACATAAATGGGAACTTAATTGGTCACACACATAGGAGATCCAAAGGATGAGTAAAATGATCTTAAATGGTGATTCAAGATTGAGAGAGTGTTTTGGGATTGTATCATGATGCGATTGTGGTAGAAAACGTTGCATAGAATGTATTAGAAACAAGTATTGTTGGCTGTCAATTTGGCCATTAATTTTCCAAACTTTCATTAATGCATGTTATTCATGATCATTAACTTCCTATAATTTCCATTAATGCATGCTATTTATGACCATTAACTTCCCATAACTCTCCATTGGTGATGAAGGTTATGGAAGGCCAAATAGTGCAAAAAATGTAGATAATTTTCGTGTATCTTGTGTAAGATACAAATAAAAGAAAGGTTTTTTTCTTATACACACTCTTTTTCTCTCTAACTCTTACAATTGTTTTTATCTTTGCTAGCATAAAGAAAGAATTCTAGCTATCTCTTAGTAAACTTTCATCTTTCTATCTTCATGTGGACTTTCATTAGAAACGGTCTACATTGATTGCTGTGGTTTACAACAATCCAACGCGGAGAAGATTAAAAAACGAAGAAGATCACCGAAAAGGTATGTAAACATCTTACATTTCATATTTTTGTTTTCTATATCTATATACACGAGTAGATCCGATTTTTGAGGTTTCGTTTAATTTTTTGTTACGTATATTTGATATATATTATGTATGATATGCATGATCGGAACCTTACACCCTCATTAAAGAATTAAATAGATTACTAAAAGCTTAAAAACCCACCTTAATTACTGCACTTTGTGAAGTGGGTCTCTATTAGATGAAGTGAGTAAGCTCTAAAAATACGAAGAAGTATGAGTCTAACAGTAAAAACTTTGAATATCTTGTAGCATAAGTAAAAAGTAACAAAAGAACATCTGGTGCCTAGCTGATTAATTCTAGTCCATTCTATTCCTTCACGTATAAAGGAAGGTATTAGTTCTTGTACTTTCAGACTCTCTCATTTTTTATTAGTTTAGTAACATATATTATAGCATTCAATGTTTATTGTTTCTAAAATATATTGGCATATATTATTTTATATTTTTAGATGTATGCAATGATTAGAAATTGTATAATTTAAATAAATTACCTAACAGATAAGAAATTTGTGTTAGTATTAATAAATTCACTTTTTTTTTACTTAATTGCATTATTAACTATTAGGATTGAAAATATAAATTCTTACAAGTATATTCAATAAAATACTAAGATATAATATTCATGTTCTTATAAAATTTTTTAAGTCATGCCCTCATAAGTCATTTTACATATAAATAACTAATACTAAACAACTAATTTTACTAAACATCTTTAATAAACACTTGATGTTATTCACTGGTCAAATCAGTTGATATAATCAGGTATCAGCTAACCCCTAATAGAATCAAGTAACCGCTAATACAATCAGCTGATTGTCAAATAAGGCCTAAATATCTTTTTAGCTAAATTTTAAATGGATTGTTGTTATTGTTGTAGAAATTTAAAGAGTAAGTTCTAAGTCACATATTCATAAATCAATTGAACTAATCTCTAAACAATTAATATAGGTATTACATGTCTACGATAATTTGAAAAGTTAATTTAGATTACACATTTATAAAGATATTTTAATTAAAATAAATTTATAACTATTGACATAAACTTGTTATATATATAATAATAATAAATTGAGTAAAGAAAATTAATAAAAATGTAATAAATAAGATACTTTTTTAAAAATAAAAGATAAATTTAGTATTGATAATATCCTTAAGATTTTTTAAATAATAAAGTGAATTAGTAATAGTAGTAGTAGTAGTAATAATAATAATAAATGCGTACAAATAATAAACTATTAATATATCTCTAAATATTATATTAGCATATAGCAACTCTCCCTCATTAAAGAGAAAATCAGAGACAATTAATTATCATGCACCTATTCTCAAGTTTCCCAAGTTAAATTTTCGCTTCACTAGATTCGGATAAAAAGACAATGACCTTAGTTGTCTTTCTTGACTGACATTTGGACCTAAGCACAAGTAACATTGGCACATATCTGTTGTACCTCGAATCTAACGGGCTAATATTAGGCTGTTATATCCATAGTTCTCTCCCGCCCCACATCACCCTCACCATGAATATTTGAACCTAGCTGGATCCAAAGAAAACCTCATTCACGATCATGGAAGCTTGCGCCCCTGGGAACATCACTAGCAGATCATTGAGGATATGAAGTGATGTGAATGCTCTCCTAGCAAAAAGATCTAAATTGAAATGACTGTCTTTCCGTTGGCAAAACCTCACTAATTATAGTTTTGCCAATCCACACACTTTAATCATGAAGGACTTGACCACTGTTCGACACATTACAACCAGATCAACTTGGCTTCCAAATGCTGATTGCAGGATTAATTTGAAGAAGTTTCCAATGTTCAACAGAAAAGTATCTTTGTTAATTTTAAGAAATAGCTTCCAAATCTTCAAACTTCTCCCCTTGGTAAAGTTTCCAAGCTATTGACAAAGAAAACTGGCCTATTCATAGCAGACTGCATGCCACGTTAACAAGTTTCAGCATAATCTGCAAATGTACGGTAAAGTTTCATTCACTACGATACCCGTATACATTCATCTAGCCAAGTTAAGATCATATATTGATTAAAATCTATTTACCATCAACGATAAGGAACAGAAATGTAGCCCTACGCAGAGCACTGGGAGGTTCAAACAACTAGTTCCAAGCAGGATAAAAAGACCAAAGTTAAAATTAAAGCCAACAATGACAGAAGTTCGACTTCCCTCGTAGGTAATCTCCACAAACAAATTCAAAAACATTATTCCATATGCAGGAGCACATCATCCCTTGGCACATCATCATCAAAACACTAAATACCCATTATCAAACTATGATGCCTCCTCATTCCTTCTCACCAATGCCATGAGACAAATTATAGAGTCCTCGCCCCTGAAACAAAGAAGTTTAAACAACAAGGGACTCATGATGCTAGCACCTCGGATAGCCATCAGGATCGGAAACTGCAAATTTAGTGTAAGGGTAAATGGCAGGCTTACAATAAGATAGAGAGAGGTGGCCGCCAAAGCTAAAGGAATGGCTACAGAAGTAATTTTATCGTAGGGTCCTTTCAAGTAAGTGTGTCTGTGGACACTCTGGAAATACTTCTGTTTCTCGAGAAGTTTCTCTCTGGGTCGAAATGGTGGTTCTGACATCCCGTGTTGTTCGTTAAAGCCTAAACAAACATCATAAGACCGTGTAATCAAACATCGACATGAACAAACGAATTAATCAACCCAACTCAAATAATGTGAAGAAGAGCTTGCACAGAATTCCTTGGAATATGATTAAAAACATTAATTAGCTTTAAGCACGCCAATTTAGTATCGTAGAACTCAAAACAATTTCTATTCTGCTTCTGAAAATGAAACCCTTAAATATCCTAGGAGTCAAATTATTTCTCTTTCACTTTCCTCAACTTCCCCACAAAAGAAAAATGGAAAACACCATGAACCATTTAAAGTACAAACCAAGTGGAAAATATAATTAAGAAAAAGTGATCAGAGAAGTCGCAAATCCAAGCGAAAACGCTAATCGCCAAAATAAGAAGAGGAAAAGAGGTTAAATTAGGAATTGAGAAGGAAAAGCACCTTCGAAAGAAAAAGAGCAATAGAGAGCTGCAACAACGATAAAGGCTGACAGTGAGCATGTACATATTTAAATGTTTATAATCAGAAGCTTCGGGACCTATACCGTAAGGCCATCCCGACCTTCGTGTTATCTCGTAGATATACATGTCGAATAGAATATAATAAAATAAAACGAAATGTAATAGTTTATAATGTAATATAGTCAAAGATTATTTAGAAAGAATGGAAGAATTCACAATATAATATAATAAAATATTATTTAAAAGATAAATAGAATATAACGTATAATAAATAATTATTATATTCTTATATAATATTCTTACACAACTTAGAATCGAAAATGCACAAAACTCAAATGCTATAGTTTTAAAACAACAAAAACTTGTGATTTGCTGACAAATAATTAAAGTCACGGTTGTGACTTGAACAATAATTATATATATATATTATTTTTTGATAAAATTTTTTATTAGTTTATTATCAATTATATAAAAATATTATTATTAATTTTTTAATAAAATTTATTATATCAAATATTATTATATTCTATTTGATTTATATTTAAAAATAATTTATTTATATTTTATATACATAGAAATATATTTGTGACTTATCAAAAACATGTCAATTAAAGAATAAGTTTTTATATATTTTTCAATTTTTATTAATAAAAATTTATTATTAATTATATACAATTTATTGTTAATTATATAAAAATATTATTGCATTGTATTGGTTGTTATTAGGGTAAGGTAAGAAATAATTGGTATTATGAAAAATTATTATGAGTATATTAGGTAGTATATATTTATTAGTTTATGTTCCATCCTAGACCTCCGAAATTAGATGTTTATCATTTTTACTATTTAGGATAGAATGGAACGTAATATTAAACCTTTCATTTTTATCTCATTTCATTATAAAATTTCCTTCCAAATGATAAAACTGTGTTACGTTCCATATCATTCCATTATAAAACTCTGAACTAAATCCTAAGTATTCACGTGCACAAATGTTGTGTTTCCTATTTAGGGTTGGTAATGGATGTATTAGGTTTCGAGTGCCTAAAGTCTAAGCTCAAATAAATTTGATTTAATTTATTAATTTCAAATTAAGTTGATTCAATTTTAATAAATCTTTTATAATTGATTGAATTCAAAAATTATTGATCTTGAATCTAACTTCAAGTGCTTAAATTTAAATTTAAGTTTGGATCTGATTAAATCAAACAAGGTTATTAATTTGAAGTTAGAATAAAATAAATTAAATTTAACTTTAGTTAACTTATTATCCTATTTCTAACTAATCAACAGAGCAACATAATAACCTTCTACGTATTGTACAGAAAATTATAGTAAAATAAGTTATATTGTATCAGATTGTATTACAAAATTTTAATTTATATTTGTCAGGCTATATGGATTGATACAAAATTGTAGGTCAAAATATTGAAAAGTACTGAGTCATAACTATAAATTTAAAAAAATAAAGGGTTAAATTGAAAATTATATTTTAAGTTTAAATATTTTTAAATAGAAAATATTTTAAATTGATAATTATTATACTTAAACATAAAATATTTTTAGATAATAGTTATTATATCAAAAAAT
The DNA here is from genome assembly GCA_027568895.1 of Erythroxylum shatona. Taxonomy (NCBI): domain Eukaryota; kingdom Viridiplantae; phylum Streptophyta; class Magnoliopsida; order Malpighiales; family Erythroxylaceae; genus Erythroxylum; species Erythroxylum shatona. Next base: position 50,719,501 of record JAOSBK010000206.1, read on the forward strand.
ATAATGTATTCATATATTAATTTTAATAAATTGAACTACTGTGTAAAGTTTTTAAATTTTGGTTATATAAAATTTAGAAAACGATTTTATAATTTTTAGAAATTATTTAGAACAAATATCAATCTTATTCTGCACCAATAGTAAAGTTGATAATAGAATCGGCCCTATCTAGTATGTTTGTTTCTGAAGACCAATGGATCCTCATTTTCTTCAATGAATGAGAATGGCCCATTGTCATCCGAGTGTTTAACTTTGATATAGAGGTTCATGATGTGAGTTAATCTTTTTTTTTTTTTTGATTGTCCACGTGGTGTTTTAGGAGGATTCCAACTATGGAAAGATACCTTTAAGTCATCTACATCCAGACTAATTTCCGTTCAAGCCGGATAAGTCCCTTGCGGGAGGCAAAACTCTGGCCTAAAATTTTAAACTGCTGCATATATGAGGACAGTTCAAACCCGTGACCTCACTTAAGTCGGGAAGCTCCTTACCAACTCACCTGTAGCCTGGGATTATGCACTACAAGAAAAATACAGTTTAGCGACGGAATTTATCGACGGAATTTGTACATATTCCGTCGGTAAGCTTATTTAGCGATGGAATTTATTCACGAAAAAAGGCGTCGGAGATATGGCCGTTACTAAATTTAAAGACGGAAATTTTCCGTTGGTAAATTTACCGACGGAATTACCGACCGTAAAAAATTTCCGTTGGTAAGTTTACCGACAGCTATTTTGTTCAGTCAGAAAATTTTCATGTCAGAAAATTACCAACGGAATTTTAATTCCGTCGGTAATTAGCGACAGAATTTTTTCCGTCGGTAAAATCTAATATATTTACCAACGTAATTTTTTTCCATCGGTAAATTTGCTGAAAACTATTTTTTAAAATTTACCTGCAAAGTGTTTAGTTTCTCTGGAAGC
>JAOSBK010000206.1:50724462-50740717 GCA_027568895.1 Erythroxylum shatona
AACAATGATTCCTATAAAATAGCAACGGTTAGCAACCACCCTGAAGAATAGGACATGACTTTGAATCATACTTTGACATTCCCCCTTGATTCGAAGTCACTAACTCCAAGTAAAGCTCTGAAGTAGCAAAACTTCTGAACTGGTAATGCTTTGGTGAGTACATCCGCTAGCTGATCATTTGTATTGCAATACTTCACCGTAATTGCTTCATTTGCTACCAACTCCCTGACGAAGTGCAGTCTTGTATCTATGTGCTTAGTTCTGCTATGATATGCAGGATTTTTTGTCATGAAAATTGTAGCTCTATTATCACAGAATATCTCAGTCGCCTCCTTTTGTTCATGTTGTAATTCTGCTAAAAGCCTTCGTATCCACTTTGCCTGACATGCTGCAGCAGTAACAGCAATATACTCCGCTTCTGTACTGGATAAAGCTGTAGTTGCTTGTTTCTTTGAGCTCCATGTTATGACAGCAGATCCCAAAGTGAAAACATTAGCTGAAATACTTCTTCGATCGTCCAATGAACTTGCCCAATCACTGTCAGAGAATCCACTCAATTTTACTTCAGTAATTGAATTATACCATAAACCATACGAAGTAGTCCCTGCCAAATATCGCAGAATACGTTTTGCTGCTCCAAAATGAACTATCGACGGGTTCTGCATAAATCTTGAAATAATTCCAACTGAGAAAGAAATGTCTGGACGTGTATGTGTAAGATAGATCAAACCTCCAACCAGACTTCTAAATAATGTAGGATCTGCATGCTCTTCACCATCTTCAAGTACAAACTTTTCATTGACATTCATGGGAACAGTTGCAGAATTACAATGGAGCATTCCAAATTTTTTAAGAAGATCCTTGGCATAACGAGTTTGTGACACAAAAATTCCTTCCTCAACTTGCTGCACTTCAAGACCAAGAAAATAATGGAGTAATCCCAAGTCCGTCATTTCAAATTCTCTCATCATTTGAGTTTTAAACTCATTCACCATACTCTGAGATGACCCTGCATATATAATATCATCAACGTACAGACATATCATGATGAAATCACTATCACCTTTCTTCTTGATGTACAAAGTTGGCTCATTTTCACTTCTCACAAAGCCTTGGTGATGCAAATGTTGATCAATTCTGCTATACCACGCCCTTGGAGCTTGTTTAAGTCCATATAAGGCTTTCTTCAACTTGTAGACCATGGATTCCTTTCCTTTAACGATAAATCCTTCAGGTTGAACAACATAAACCTCATCTTGGAGATCTCCATTCAAGAAGGCTGACTTAACATCAAATTGATATACTGGCCATTTCAAACATGCTGCCAATGCTAGAATTATTCTCACTGTTTCAAACCTTGCAACTGGAGAGAATGTTTCGTCAAAGTCGATGCCATGTTGTTGCGCATATCCTTTGGCCACTAGACGTGCCTTGTGTTTCTGAATACTACCATCTGCTGCATACTTAGTCTTGAACACCCATTTGAGGCCAATTGGATTTTTTCCCTCCGGTAACTCGACTAACTTCCATGTCTTATTCTTTTCAATGGCTGTCAGCTCCTCCATCATTGCTTTTCGCCAGTGTTCATTTTCAGCTGCTTCTTCGTATGACATAGGATCTGAAACAAAGAGAGCAAACTGACAAGAAAAATCATCATTAATATATTTCTTGTTTGGCTTCTTTTCCCTCGTGGATTTCCTTGGTGGAATAGGTGACTTTGATGACTTTAGTGACTCTTCATCAGTGCTGGACGTATCTGAATTGGAGTGAGGACTATCTGCTAGTTCCTCCAAATTAGAGGATGGTGTATCGGCTGACTCTTCAATGTGAACAGATTCCTCAGTCATATGAACTTCTCGTTGATCCTGTTCTCCATCAAAAAACCATCTTGCATTTTCATCAAATACTACATCTCTCCTAATTAAAATTTTGCCATTAAGAGGATTATATAGTCTATATGCCTTTGACTGAGTACAATAACCAATAAAGATGCACTTTTCTGACTTTTCATCAAGCTTCTGAAGAGCATTAGAATTTATCAAAGCATAAGCTATACATCCAAAGATTCGTAAATGACATACCGATGGTTTTCTCCCATGCCAAGCTTCATATGGTGTTTGATTGAGCACTGCTTTGGTGGGAGATAGGTTCAGAATGTACACTGAGGTTGCTACTGCTTCAGCCCAAAAAAGATTTGGAAGTCCTTTAGCTTGCAACATACTTCGAGCCATTTCAACTACCGTTCGATTTTTCCGTTCTGCAACACCGTTTTGCTCAGGTGTGTATGGTGTGGTCAATTCCCTATGAATTCCTTGCTCCTTGCAAAATTGATTAAACTCTTTGGATGTAAATTCTCCACCTCTGTCCGTTCGAAGAGTTTTAATAAATAATCCAGACTGCTTCTCAACTCTATTCTTGAAATGTTGAAAATTTTCAAATGCTTCTCCCTTGCTTTCAAGGAAGTAAACCCAACTCATCCTGCTGTAATCATCAGTAATCATGAAAAAATAAGTGCTACCTCCCAATGACTTGGTTTGCATAGGTCCGCACAGATCAGCATGAAGAAGTTCAAGGCACTCAGAAGCTCGCCAACTTCCAGACGAAGGAAAGGGTTTTCTGGTCTGTTTTCCATACACGCAACCTTCACATAAGTCAATAGAATTAATTTTTGGTAAACCAGATACCATACCTTTATCTCCAAGGAGTTGTAATCCTTTGACATTAAGATGACCATATCTAAGATGCCATAATTTTGAGTCATCTCTTGTGTTTGCAGCTAACACAAAGTTCCCTTTCTGTGTCACGTCCAAAGGAAACATGTTGTTTTGAGTCACATGAACGTTAACCATGACTCTTCCGGTTGCTTTTTCTTTAATGCAGCATACGTCGTCATCAAAGATTACTGAATATCCCTTCTTCATCAATTGACCTACACTCAGCAAGTTGAATTCTAGAGCAGGAACAAATTGCACATCATACAAAAATTTATAATTTCCAGGACTAATCACAATCTTCACCGTACCTTGTCCCTCAATTCGTAATACTTTACCATTTCCCAACTTCACTGTTTGCTTTACGGTTTCATCAAGCATATGGAAAATAGACTTTATACTTGTCATATGATTGGAACACCCACTATCCACAAACCATATATTTTTCAGCTGCTCATTTTCCCTTTCTGTCGTATGAGCCATAAAGAGCTTGAAATCATCCTCATACTCATCTTCTTGGTTCTCATCTTTGACAAAATTTGCTTGTTGCTCCTTGGCAGGGGATGGACAATCTGCTTTCACGTGTCCAAATCCTTTACAGTTGTAGCACTGGATATTCGACTCCCAGTGTCCTTCACTACGACCTCTTCCTCGTCCATATCCTCCCCTGTTTCGTCCTCGAAATCGGCCACCAAAATTTCCACGCCCACGACCTCTTCTATCCGCTGCTTCTCCTGAATAGAAGTTCTTTTCTTCATGTCTCTCTTGGACCTGAAATGCTTTATCTTCATTTTTTTCATTGGACCTATTGATTCTGGCCTCATGTGCTTGCAGCGAACCCATTAGTTCATCAAAAGAAAATATAGACAAATCTTTTGATTCTTCTATTGCAGCTACAACATGATCAAATTTAGGAGTTAGACTACGTAGTACCTTTTCAACAACAGTTTGGTCACTGACATTTTCACCGTAAGTTCGCATTTGACTGATGATAGCCATACTCCTTGACAGAAAATCAGAAATTGATTCTCCATTTTTCATGATCAATGTCTCGAACTCACGCCTCAATGACTGCAGCCTAACTACCATCACTTTAGAATCTCCTTGAAACTCCTTTTTCAGTACTGACCATGCTTCCTTGGACGTAGCAGCGGTAGCAATTCTGGAAAAAACACTGTCATGCACTGCTTGTTGAATTATCGCCAATGCTTTTGCATCCTTTTTCCTGTTTTCCTTGAGCTTGCTCTCCTCATCAGGATCAGCAAATCCATGCTCAACATAGTCCCACAGATCTTGAGAACGAAGCAATGTCTTCATTCTAATGCTCCAGAACTCATAATTCTCCCCTTTGAACACAGGGATTAGTGGCTGCGCCACTCCCATTGCATTCCCGTTGTTTGCCATCTAAACGAGAATAAGCTCACTCCCTCTACTCACGTGTTTACTCTCTAACTGAATACACCTTGCTCTGATACCACAATGTTGGTAAAACAGGGAGTGCAAGAAGAGTAGCAAAGCTTTTTATTCAACATAATAATGAAAATGACAGACCATGCCTTATAAAGGCTTACAAAGATAAAACAGAAGAAGAGAAATATACGCAACAACTATATCCTAAGTCTTATCTACTTTACTTACTGCTACCCTATAATAACAATGATTCCTATAAAATAGCAACGGTTAGCAACCACCCTGAAGAATAGGACATGACTTTGAATCATACTTTGACGTTGTTGTCAATGCCCCTAATTTTTCTAAAAATCAAAAATCGAACTTGTCGAGTTCAGGTGATAAATCGTTGTGCTCTTACTATAAAAAACAGGGCATGAAGCCAACAATTGCTTCCAAATTCATGGGTACCTAGAGTGGTGGTTTGTTGGTCGTGGCAGAGAAGGTAGGCGCGGTGGTAGAGGATGTGGGTTTAGCCAAGGATCGGGTCGTGGACCGGCTGCTGTTGCAAATGCAGCATAAGGTATTGTTGCGGCCTCTGATCACAATGTTGCTACAGTAACAGTAACTGGTGCAGATGAGGGACACATTCCTCATCTTCAAAAGGTGGAATTGCCCACTTTAGGCGCCACCACACTCCGACCTGATAGAGTAGTGAGGGGGTAAATCACGATCTGATCTCATTTAGCTTCTTAAAAAAGCGGCCTAGTGTCCGGTGATCACAAGAAGTCACCACATTGGATACTGCCGAGACTCAATTCTGAGACCTCTTCCTCAATTTCCTTTCCAACGACCAAATGAGCTTCCGGGACACATTCCTGCTTTGAGTAATGAAGAGTGGTCAACTCTCGTTAATTTGCTTCGTTAAAGTAAGCATTCTAGTGCAAATGAAAAGCTGACAGGTAATCAGTCTCTTCTTAATTGGTTGCTTGATAGCGGCGCATCCTACCACATGACTAGTGATAAATCCATTTTGCATAATGTAAATGATCTTCTGCCTACTCCTGTATGTTTGCCTAACGGTGAAGTTGGGTATGTTAGAATGTCCATTATATCTTTGTAATTACTATTTTCATATGTAGCCGTTGCATATATTTGTAATTATTATGTAAATAACTTTCTCTAATTATGATTATAGCTAGCTAGTCAATTTGTCTATTTAAGGAGTATATAGTTTGCCATTTCTAGAATAATCTTTGGGATGATAATTAGGGATGTATAATTAAGTTTATTCCCTATTTAAGAGAAAGACTCTAAATGAAAGCATTCATTTAGCAAAATTGATATGGTATCAAAGCCCACTCTTTAAGTTCTTAAGTTCTCTGCTTTGTCTTTTTCTATGGTTTTATTGATCTAATCAATATTTGGGATTCTTTTGGTTGGTGGGTTTTGTGGTTATCTTGGTGTTTTTGATCATAGAAGTTTTTTTTTAAAGTTCTCCTTCCTTGTATTTCTTGTGCTCTTCAAGATGACAACTTCGTATCAGTTTGAGACTTTTAATATCCGCTTTACTAGAAAAAATTATTCCTCTTGGGAATTTCAGTTTCAACTATTTGTCACTAGAAAAGAGTTATGAGGACATGTAGATGGCAGTGATTCAGCTCCTACGGATTCAAAGGACTTGCTTCAATGTAAAGTTAAGGATGCTCAGGTAATGACATGGATTTTAAGGTCTGTTGACCCTCTTATTGTTCTTAATCTACGACCACATAAGATTGCAAATGCCATGTGGGATTATTTGAAAAAGGTGCATAATCAAGACAATGCTGCTAAAAGTTTTCAATTAGAGAATGATATCGTTAATTACTCTCAGGGAAATCTATCCATCCAAGAATATTTTTATAATTTTTAGAACTTATGGGCTGAATTTACCGACATCGTTTATGCTAAGGTACCTGCAAAATCTCTTTCTATAATTCAAGATATTCATGAACAAAGCAAGAGAGATCAATTTCTGAAGAAATTAAGATCTAAGTTTGAGGCTGTTCGCTATAATTTAATGAGTCAAGAACCTTCACCATCCTTAGACATTTGTTTTGGTGAATTGTTTCACGAAGAACGTCTTCTTATACAAAACGCTTTCAAATCGGAGAATACTGTCACAGATGCCTTTGCGGCTAAAGGAATAAGGAAGGGTCGGGATATGAGCAAAATTCAGTGTTACAACTGTAAAGAATACGACCATATTGCTGCCCATTACAGAAAGAAGTACTACAATTATTATAAACAACAAGGACACATTATAACAAAACACATATACATAAATAAACAAAATGCGAGAAGTTAACAAAAAAAAAACAATTAGGGAGGCATGAGAAAACAATGGTGTAAAAACTTAAATTTTTTAAATCAAAATCAATAACAATCAACCACCCTCTAAAAGCTAATCAATTAAAGGAGGCTTTGATACCACTGTAGGAAACCAACTGTGATTGAATTACGAGCGTAGTGAAAATTAAAAGTTTTTTATAATTCTTATCGGATCTTAGTAATTGATTAACTTGAATAAAAACACAAATTGTGAAGTAAGAAATTGTACTTTATTCGCTTTTCCTATTGAAATCCTTTGAAAGCTTTTCCGATTTGTTAACCATGAACTATTCACTTGTCCAATCTCTGATAGTATCCACAGAGCAGCTTCTCAATGCTTTTGAGAGGAACTAAGCAAGAGTGCTAGCACCCTGATGGTTATTCCTATTTATAGAAAAAGCATTAGTGTTTTTGTATCCTATTTATAGAAAAAAAACATTAGGGTTTTTTGTAATTTTTAATTAAATTAAATTTCTTTAATTATAATTAAAGTCATACTCTAATTATACAACAACAACAACAACAGTAACAATAACAACTCATATTTAAAATCATACTCTTAATTATAATTAGTTTAATTTTAATAAAATCAAACATCTCATATTTGATCCCTAAATTTTCTTAAACTTTATAATTAATTCCAACTTAATTAAAATTGATTTTTCTTTCACAAGTTGCTATTTAATGTGTGACCCATTAGGTTTCTAATATATTGGTAATGATTATAAATTCTAATTCTAATTCACAATTGGAATTAGAAAAATTAAAATTTCTTTTAATCAATCTTTAGTTCTCCAATTAAATAATTTATAATCATAGATCAAGATTGTCGTCTAGCAACATATCATGACCACTCAAATATTAAAAATGTCAAATTAGTTTGAGTTAACCTGTCCATGCATGGTTATGATGTATAATTTAATCCTTTTATGATCCAATTTTTCAATTAGACAAAGTATGGATACAGTGTCTACTCCTTTCATCCAACCATGTTCATTCTTGCTAATTAGTAATTGATATTTGAAAACACTTTTATAAATGTCAATTTACTTTGGCCAGAGAATTCCATAAATCACTACTAAGTAAGAACAATAAAACATTCTCTTTAATTACTTTTGAGTGACGAATCCTTTATTAACTTACTCTACTATCTTCGTATGGTTCAAATTGCATCCAAGTACTACCAACTAAATTATCCTAGGATGATTCATAAGTAGTATCAAAATATAATAATTCCTATATGATATACCTTAGTAATCTCAAGTCTAAGGATTAATTATACAACTATCATTATGAGGAAGTCTATAAATATATAAGTAATACCCCATTCGGGATTCTCATAGTTGAGTCAGTTAAGAGACTTATTCTTTAATAATTACCCACATATTAATTTAAGTATCTCTACACTATAATTTATAAGATCAATTACTTTCTTTATAAGAAATAAACATAATGTGTGCTAGTTTTACCGTTTCAACAATGTTCCGTCTTGATGAAACTACAACTAGGGGCATTTAGGAACAATAAGTAAATATAAATTGAATCTCATAATTATAATATCATCATAATTTCAATTAGACAATAATTATTTCAGGGATTTTACCTTTAGTATTAAAACATCAAATGTAGTTAAATTAATGCACAAAGATAAAGAAAGCCTTTTCATTAATTAAATAATAATGTCATACATTAAATTACAACCAACTAATTAACTACAAGGGCATAAACTAACAAAAATTGCTTTCCTTAGTATCAAAATAAATCTCTTGTATGATGACAAAGGAATCCAACTTTTCAAATTAAATTAAACAATGGCCACTTTGGCGTGGGAATTCTATTCTCTGCTGATATAATAGCAGGATCTAGGAATAAATCTCTCACAAGTGCATTTCATTTTGCGTCTACAAATTTATAGTAGTGGTATAGTGGATTATTAGTGGAATCATTTAAGTTAAGACAGAATTCATTAGAACACAAAACAAGAAAATGCTAGATATTTTCCTATCAGGTGAACAACAATTAATTGCATTTTAATGATTTTAATAATTTATTGGTTAAGCTAATATTATTTAATTTAGATAAAGATAATAAAGTAGCCTTATAAAGGATATGAAGTAATAGGCTGAAGTTTAGCAAGAAAAATGGGTGTCGATCAATATGGATCGAACCCGTATTGAGTCTGTGATGGAAAGGCCCAATATGTATACTATAAATGGAAAGTTAAGGTCTCCTGTGACTGCTGATGCAAATCGTGAACATACTGGTACTCTAACCCATTAAAATGTTCATGTATTCAGAAAGCTACAAAATGGTTTTAACGCATTGTGGTGAGCAACTCTCGTGAAGGTATAGGTGGATTCACGCTCATTTCAACTTCAGAAGGTTCATTTGAATTCATGGAATCAAATTTTAGTATTTTTTTCTTGAAGCCATGGAATCAAAATCTAGTTTTGCATCTCTTCATTTTTCCCTCTCATGTTCGATCTAGGATACATAACTAAGTTTCCTGTTATGTACTACACATGGAATCAAAGTAGTTATGTGATTGGCTTGTTAAAAAACGAAGGTTTTTTGGTTTTCTTCACAAGGGTTTTGGAGAATAATGATCCGTTTTTTAGTTTTTTTGTGAAGAATAATGATCTGTTTTTTAGTTTTTTCTTACGTATGGATACTTGAAAGTATGCTACGTGTAGTGTGGTGCGTGTAGTACACGAGTCAACTAGTGCATAGAAATTCAATATGGGTGATGGGACAGGCACGTGTGATGCATGTTTTGGTCACTTGCCCCAACACGTGGCTCGCATAAGTGAGGACGTGTGTCTAACGCCCGTGATTTGATGCATGTGCCATTTAGCACCTACGTGCACAGTGACGTCACAATGATGTCACGCTAACATCAACACTATAGTGATGTTAACATTAACCTAAAAAACTAAAAAATCAAAATTCTCGTAATGATACCTTGGATTATTTTGGGTCAATTTTTAGGTCTGACGAATTTTATAAAGTGAATTCATGCTTCGAGCTTAACATGAGGGAGATACTTAAGGTTTTCATGTCTTATGTGGTAAGTTAAGAGTTCGGTATCACATGATAGTCAATTTGATTGAGATTTTTTTGTGACAAAAGTCTCAAATAAAGTTCATTGATAATGTTTTAAGCAATAGTATGTGATAATGAGAATGTGCATCCAAATTTTGCATTTATTGATGGTATATTATCATATATTGTATGCTCATAAAGAATGTGAAGATAATATACAGATGTATCCCTTATGTTTATGGACCTTTTAGGTATTGATGAGAATTTAGTCACCACGTGGTCTTTTGAGTCATTATTTTAAATTATTCTGCTTGCATGTAAGGAGATGTCTCTGGTCTTATGTTTGGTAATTCTACCTACAAGTGTTTGCCTTATATAGGATTTTGATATGTGCATAAAGGCATAAGATGGAAGAAAGTTATTTCTTAAATGATCTATTTGCCCATAGGTAGTAGTTTTATAAGAGTTGATAATATGTACTCTGATCGCTTATATGTGGAGGTCTAATTTGAATGTATTATGTATTCAACCCACATGTGTTTTATGATATGCATAATCGGATTCTTAGTACAGATACTATTTACGACTTTGAGTATCACTGTTATCCTATATTTGTGCTAATTTTTACAATGTTATTTTTTAATCATATTTTTTGTCAATGAAAACAGTGTCACTATTGAAATCCTAACTGGTTTGAATTTTAAAAAATGGAAAGAGGATGTAGAGAATGCAATAGAGATGACAGATATTAATATGGCTATACATAGGGACAGGCCATGCCTACCTACATCCTTAAGCTCAGAAGCTGATAAAGAAGAATATGCAGCCTAAGATCGGTTAAACAGATTGTGTTGCATGATCACTAAGAGATCCATCCCGTACCATCTACTAAGTGGACTTCGGGCACAAACATAGCAAAGGAATTCCTAGACAATGTCTCCCAAAGGTACAAGATCTCTGCTAATGAAGAGATAAGTACCTTGATGAAGGAATTATTCTCCATGAGGTATGCTGGAGAAAGGGGAGTGCGGGAATATATAATGAAGATGGTCCACCTCAAGAGCAAGCTGAGGGCACTGAATATTCCTATTTCTGATACCTATATAGTTCACTAGGCTCTGAACACATTCCCTCCAGAGTTTAGTATTATGGTGATGACATATTATTCATAAGATGAGGCTTAGGACATCAATGTTTTGATTTCCCGATGCGTTGCTAAATAGGAGAAGTTAAAGAATACTACTCATAAGGTCCTCCTAGCAACTAAGGGAAAAGAAAAGGTCAAGCCCTAAAGGGTTAAAGGTAAGAAATCTAAATTCTCTCCACATGTACATGCTAGTTAGTCTCGTATTGCCAAAGGTCCTCTGGAAGTTAAAAGTATGAGGTGCTTTTTCTTTAAGAATATGGGACATAAAAAGTCAGACTGTTAGAAATATAAAATCTAAAAAGTAAAACAGGAACTGTTAAGTAACTCCTTAGCTTATATGATTCATGAATCTAGTCTTGCTATAACCACATCGGATTCTTGGTAGCTAGATAGTGGAGCATCTAATTATGTTGCCTCCACGATGGAGGGATTCATATCTAGGAGAGAGTCAAATAAAAGGGAGGAGAAACTGATGGTTGATAACAATGAAGAAGTTAGTTTTATGTATGTTGGGGATTTATGTTTGAACCTCGATACAGGGTTTGTCCTGGTATTACAGGACACATTTTATATGCTGTCTTTTAGACAGAATCTGATCTTTGTATAAGTGATAGACAAAAACGATTGTCATTTTGTCATCGATACTTCAGTTGTTCAGTTATTTTTCAATGCAAAATAAATTTGTAATGCCTTCTTGTCATATAGATTGTATAGAATGTGTCTCATGCCTCATAAAATGTATGCTTCTTTATATATTGCTGAACAAGTTACTTGAAAGAGACCTTTGATTAAGGAAAAGTCTTACATGTTGTGGCATAAAATATTACGCCACCTTTCTGGAGAGAGAGTTGAGAGATTAATAAAGGAAAACATTATTCCAACTTTACATTTTGAGGGTTTGGAAATATGTGTTAATTTTTGCGGAGGCAAGTTGACCAAAATAAAGAAAAAGGTGTCAACTAGAGCATCTGGCTTATTAGATCTCATATATACGAATATTAGTGGACCTTATGACGTTACTTTATGCAATTCTAGATTTTTTTGACATTTGTTGATAATTATTCCTATTGTGGTTATGCGCTTTTGCTTGAGAAAAAGCTTGAAGTTCTTGACAAATTTAAGATCTTCAAGGCTGAGTTGAGAACCAATTGGAAAAATATATCAAGATTGTCAGATCTAACCTTGGAGGAGAGTATTATGGCAAACATAGGGTTTTAGGAAAAGAAAAGGGATCCGTTTGCTAGGTATGTGGAATCTTATGGAATAGTGACTCGGTTCACTATGCCAAGTAGTCTTGAGTAAAATGGTATGGCCGAAAGGCATAACCATATCCTAAAGGACATGATGAGTTCAATGCAGAGTAGGACTAACCTACCTGATTATCTTTGGGACAAAGCCATCAAGACGACATTACACATACTTAATAGAGTCCCGAGTAAGTTAGTGTCGAATTCGCCTTTTGAGATCTAGAATGGGCGGAAGCCTAGCCTTAAACACATTCATATATAGGGTTGCCCTGCTAAGGTATGCTTGTATAATCCTTATGAAAGTAAATTGCATGCTTGTTCTACTCGTTGCTACCTAATTGGATATCTCAACCACTTTAAAGACTACAAATTCTACTGTAGAGAATGAGAGACCTAAATAGTGGAATCACAAACAGCTAAGTTTTTGGAATATGATGTATTTGATAGAGGTGGTTCTTCTCATCCTTTAGATGATAGTAGGACGGATACTACAGATATTTCCTATTCATTGCTCATACAGTCAGGTTCAGTGGATCAAGGTCTTGGTACCATGCCTATACAGGAATAGGAACCCATACTTGTACAAACAGAGGTTCTTGACGTACAAGAACCAATGCAGTTATGGAGATCCACTAAAGGAGACAACTTACCATTCCATCTGATTACATAGTTTATTTGAGTGAACAAAAACGATAATATTGGACATGTTACTAATCCAGTTACTTTTTCAAAAGTTGTTCCTGAATCTAATGCAGATTTGTGCTGGGATATGATAAATTATGAGCTGCAATCTATGAAGCAAAACAAGGTATGGGAGCTAGTTGATTTGCCTCAAAATTGCAAACTCGTTAGTTGTAAATGGTTGTTTAAGACTAAGAAGGACTCTCAGAATAAGTTGGGTAGTTTAAGGCTCAGTTGGTTACAAAATGGTTCACTCGGAGAGAAAGGGTTGACTTTAATGCTACCTTCTCTCTCGTATGCTCTACGAATGCATTCAGAGTGATCATGGAAACAATAGTTCATTATGATATGGAACTATATTAAATGGGTGTCAAAACTAATTTCCTAAATAATGATCTTTGTGAAGAGGTCTATATGGAGCAACCTGAAGGATTTTAGGATCAAGATTGACAAGGTTTGCAAATTGAGAAAATCTATATATAGTTTGAAACAATCTACTAGACAATGATATCTTAAATTTGATGTGGTTGTAACCTCTTTCGACTTTATGAAAAAACTAAAGTTGAAAAATGCTTGTAAGACAAGGTTAGGGGGAGTAAAGTTATCTTTCTATTATTGTATGTAGATTACATCTTGCTTACATCAAATGACTTAACCATGTTTTATAAGGTGAAGCAACTTTTGGCTAAGCATTTTGACATGAAAGACCTTTTTGAAGCATCTTTTGTCCTAGATAATCATATTCAATCGGGACAAATATCCATACTCATTAGGACTCTCACAGAATGCATACATTGAGCAAGTGATGCAAAGGTTTAATATAGATAATAGTAAACTAATTGTAGCACCTATCTCTCATGGTGAGAGATTATCTTTGACACATTGTCCAAAGAATGATGTGGAGATAGAGGCTATGACGAATGTTCTATATTCTATTGCGATTAGTAGCCTGATGTATACCTAGGTATACACTAGATCGAACATGGCATTTGCAATTGGACTGCTAGGTCGATAACTGGCTAACTCAGGAATAGACTACTAGAATGCAGTTAAGCGAGTATTGAGTTATTTAAAAGAAACTAAGGATTATATGATGACATATAAGAAGGTCAACAAACTAGGCCTCATAGGGTATATAGATTCAAATTTTGCTATGTGTCTGGATGATAGAAAGTCCACTTCAGGTTACTTTTTCATGTTAGCAAATGGTACAGTATTGTGGAAGAGTGTCAAGTAGACATTGAAGACTTCCTCAACTATGTATGCAAAGTTTGTTGCATGCTATGGGGCTGCTACACAGGCAATTTGACTCAGAAAATTAATTTCTGAGTTGTTTATGGTTGATTCAATATCTCAACCTATTCGACTGTATTTTGATAATCTTTCTGCTTTGTTATTTAGTAACAACAATAAGAATATCACAAAATCTAAGCATTTGTAGGTTAAGTATTTGACTGTAAAAGAGTCGATACAGAAAGGTGACATTAAGGTGGAGCATTTGGGGATTGAGGAGATTCTTGTTGATCCTTTAACTAGAGGACTTCGCCTATTTGTTTTTTAGAGACATGTATACAGTATGGGTGTATTGAAGTCCTTAGACACTGTTAGTTAAGAATCACTATTTTTGCTCCTTCTATATTTATATATTTCTCATGTATTATGACAATTTGTGTTATTAATAAAGATGATCATGATTTATTCTCAATCATACATTTTATTATACATTGTCATAATACAAGTAAAATTCTTAAGATTTGTATCGATGTTAAGCATTGTAAAGGTCATTGGATATATATAGAGATTAACCTTATGCCTATGGAGACATACAGTTTAATGTGTAAGTCCATGAATTTTGACATGACATAAGTAGATATAAGTATTTAATCCCATAAAGAGTCTCTAATTAGTTTAGTATTCAGTGAGAGAAAACTGTTTAACATAAAGTTCAAAGAAATTGATACCTACAAATGGAAAGATGATACATTTTAGATCATACATGTATCATTCTTGTTTTCCAAACTCCATTTTTTCATTCATATTAGTGAGGTATTAGATATGCATGATTATATTGAATATGTGTTACATATGACACGTGCATTTGATATTTTCTGATATCGAAAGCCTTGCGGGACGAAATGGTGAACTTTCATTATCTTTGGATCAAATTGTTTTCTTTAACTTGGTCAACCATACAGTGATTGGCTTAACCATATTTTGAACTAGTTTTTATAATTGTTACATTTACCGCAATTAATGATTGTCTAAGGGGGAGAATGTTAGATATTTTCCTATAAGGTGGACAACAATTAATTGCATTTTAACAGTTTTAATAATTTATCAGTTAAGCTAATCGTATTTGATCTAGATAAAGACAATAAAGTAATCTATAAATAGGGATGGCAGTGGGTTTTCAACTCGATTAATATCCGCACTACCTGACCCAATGGATTTGGATATGGACAGTAAATCGTAAAAACTGATGGATATGGATATGGATATGGGTTGAGTCATAAAAAATGGATATGGATATGGGTAGAGTAAAACCCGAACGGAACCCTACCCATTGCCATCCCTATGTGCAATGTTTACATCCTTTTCTTCCTAATGTTCCTTTATGGACAAGTTGTCTTCTTTTAATCATAACTATCTCTACAAAAATCCAAATTCCATGATTCTCATGCCCCCCAAAACTAGACTTCCATTAGTCTTAATGTATCTAAAAATTACATAAACAACATCTCCCTTTAAAATATAATCTCCATTCAAATTATGTCCTGTTTCTAGTAAGAAACAAACTGACAACCAATGCTTAACCGTTAATAAATCATTATCAATATATTGCCCAACAAAACCACTTCACAAAAGCATTAATAAGACATCAACAATCATTTTTCATGTTTTATACTTTCACTAATTCAGACTCTAAGGCCCTAAAAAATAATATAAGGTTCCTCTATAGCGGTCTGTCATAGGTAGTATTGGGGAAATAAGAATAACTTGCTCTCTAGTCACTATTTTGTCAAGCCACTTTCACAGAGGTCAAGTTAAGAACTATATCTACAACTTTCATTCTTTGAGTTTCTTCAAATTCTTACTCTAATGATATGAAAGATGGATCGAAAAAGAAAGATGAAATTGAAACTAGAATTTCAACTTACCTTGATAACATCTTTCCCTCTCCTCTTTTCTTCCCTTTTTCTTTTCTTCTCTTCTCATTTTCATTTCTCTTTCTCTCTTCTAACCTTATGGCCGACCTCCACTCTCACTTATATTGCATTTTTCATCTATTTTCTCTAAAAAGTTCGTGAAGGTCAAACTAATCCATGCGTTACCATTTCATTGGTTTATGTGTCACCATTTTATCGGTCCATAAGTTATCCTTCTATTGGTCCATATGTTGGGACCCGATCCGGAAACCGGATCCCAACTGAAAAACGAAGGAAACAAGGCGGATTCAAATCGGATAAATCAAATCCGAAGGCGAATTAATAACAAAATGTGGAAGTAACGAATCGAATACAAATAGAATCGAAACCAATTTCCGACTTCCGTGAACAAATGTCTTAGAGAAACATGATCGCGTTGGAAACTTAGACTATCCAATCTGAAAAATCCGGTATAAATTTTTCTTTTTCTTTTCTTTCTTTTCTCATTCCTTTCTTTTTCAT
>JAOSBK010000206.1:50742760-50769943 GCA_027568895.1 Erythroxylum shatona
TTTCTTTCAATCACAAACGAACACTTGTAAAGATATTATTGGTCTTTTTACTCCATAAATACAAAAGAGCTGGCTCATACAATTAATTGAGCCGATACCAAATCATCCTCTCTAATTCTTCTTTTTCTTTTCTTTGTCATATCTAATACTGACTCTTTGTGCTTTTCTTTTCTGTTTATGATTGATCGATGAAGTCGCATTTCAAGCTCGTTCTCGGACTTCCAAACAGGTATTGATTTTGCCATGAATTAGTGTTGCTCTTCCGTTGTTTCTCTACGAGTGTTGAACTTCCTCATTTGATCACACACTACAATAACAACATTAGAGAAGATTCAGTAGATGATGAAAGGCTATTCTTTTCTTTTCCTTCGTATCAGAAAGATGTTGTTCAAGATAAGGAAGAAGAGGAGTCAAAAGAGGAAGTGAAAGGAAAACCTGAGGTATAGCCTTTTAACTTGATGTCGTCTCTTTCCAGTAGGCCTCAAACTCATATTGGTGTTGAATTTGTTAGAAACGAAAAGGCATTCAGGGACTAATTCAGGTTCAGAACCCAAATACAGTGGAACATAAGAATTTGGAGGGTCGAGATGTAAGTATGATTACATTCTACATAGTTTTATTAGTTTAATATCAATTGTAAAACCTCTAATATTTCTTCTTGTTCCAGAATGGGAAAACAACAGAACCTTCAAGGCGTGAGAGGTTAGCTTTTTCATTGTATATGTTTGATATGCTAAGGCTTGTTACTGCTATCTTTTCAAGCTTCCAACCACTTAGTTATGGATTCCAGTATATGTACTTGCATTTGTAGAAAGGAGATAGAAAAAGCAGAAGCTCGTGAACGAGACTTGAGACTTCGGGAACAAGGAAAGACAGAACAAGCTAAAAAGGACCTGGGTATTCACTCGATCCTTATTCTATGATAGGCCACTACCTGTTAGGAAAAGGGTGCATGTGATGTGCCTATCGTCACACATTTTCCCATGATAACTTAAAGAGTTCTCTTGTAGAGCGCTTGGCTATGATACGACTAGAAAGGGCAGAGGCTGCTAGGAAGCGAGAAGCAGAGAATGCTGGTGTGCTTTTCCTTTATCTTTAGAAACTGTGGATGATTGGTTATGAGTTTCATATTTCCAAATGACAGACTACTCTTACGGGAATTCAAATTCGTAAACCTTTTTCTTTCAAAATCCATATCTTTTTTCTTTCTTCTTCCTGACAGCTAAAGTACAGAAGAAAGCGAAGAAGAAGGGAGTCTTGGTCTCTAAATAAGAATAGTCTTATTTAAAAGGAGAAGTGACTCTTGGTAGTTTGACTCTCCGGGTGTATTTTTCATTTCTTACATAGAGATACAGATAGATGAAGGTGTGTAGCATCTAAAATGCTTTACTTCTCACTGTTGATGCCTATTATGGCATAAGTTAGTGTGAAAAAACTTTACATGCGTATAATTTGTGGGTAACACGTGGCATTTCAAGCTATATTTTAAATATATATCTCGTGCTAAGATTTTCTTTTTAATATTATGTTTTTATATTATATTAGCAACTATTAAAAATCCGACCAGTTGGACCGATTAAATCGTAAAAATCTTAAACAATCTAATTTTTTGTTCGGTTTTTAAATCAAAATAAATTAATTAGTATTTATTTAACATTTTCTTTTTTCAAATAAGAATAATCTCTTTCACTCATACTTTAAATTCTTTAATTTTATTTAATTTTTAGCCACTTTTATGACAATTTTAATACCGATTAAACCTTTTACATCTTAAAACTCTTGTTTTAACTTTCAGTTCGATTTTTAAAACATTGAATATTAGCATACTAGACAATAGAAATGTGCATTTAAATTCTTATACTTGGATTTGGTAATATAAAAAAATCATCTTGCAATATAAATAGAAAATTTTGAAATTTAAATTGGGGATACCATGGCCATTTGTCTAAAGTTTTATTGAGTTTGTACCTGATTATTAAAAAAATTGAATATAAAGTCAGATCTAATTCGTCGTCCCTGCTTAAAGGCAATATTGTCAATATTGTATTAAATTTAGTATCTCAACAACTTAATACGAAAAAATAAACATTGAATAGCAATATAAATTAAGGAGAAAAGATTATGATTTAAGCTGATGTCAAATAGTCTTTAGTATTTAAGCTAATTTAGTATGGCCGTCCAAAGAAAGCACGAAATAATTTGAACCCTTCACTTCAATGTATCTAACAAATACAACCTCAAAGCTTAACTTGAATTAGATTATGTTTCTATTAAAAACTAAAGTTAAATTAGCTTCCATTAAAAACTTCGATGGGATGCGAGAGCATGGAGAAATGAGAATGCAGTTTTAAACATGTTGTTCCAGTGATATGATAACCTCAGCAATACCCTGATTAGAAGAAGTATGATGTCATCTTTCAATTTAATCAAACAGCCACAGGTAGTTCCAAAAGATAATAACCTCTGATATTATAGAGTTCACAGACACAAGGACTAAGATTGATTCTAATAAATTTCTATCAGACGATTCGATAGGACACACACAAAAAAAAAAAAGGGAAGGTTTTCTCCAAAAGCTGTCTTGCTTGAGAAACATTAAATACAGAAGTTAAATGAAATAAAAGATGAAAAAAAAAACAAAAGGATAACCCTTTAAACATGAAAAAGTGGCTTCAAGTGGATAATAAGTAAAAAAAAAAACTAAAAGTGCATACATCCTTTTGGCTGCGACCAATTGCGTAGAGCTTTTCAACACACCACCAAATGAACAGTTAGATGCAGGGGGTCGTGCAACTGGAAATTTTTTAGTCCAGATAAGTTGTATGACAAAGGATATTATGAAGAACAGCAACCAGCTTTCTTAATTGCAGAGACATCATCCTTCATATTGATCGTCTGTCCTTTAGGCAAAGCAGCCGGATCATCTCCCACTTCCAGGGCTTTGCGGCTGACAACTTGATATATTTGAGTTAGCACTTCAGTGAAAGCATTCTCAACGTTCATGGCCTCAAGGGCAGATGTCTCCATAAAGAATGTTTTTTCCTTCTCTGCAAAGGCCATGGCGTCTTCAGTCGAAACTGCTCGCAGATGTCGTAGATCTGCCTTGTTACCCACGAGCATTATCACAACATTAGCATCTGTGTGATCCCTTAGCTCCTTCAACCATCTCTCAACATTCTCAAATGTAACATGTCTAGTGACATCATATACAAGCAATGCACCAACAGCTCCTCGGTAGTACGCACTCGTGATTGCACGATATCTTCAAAAAGAAGCAAGAGATACATAGTGCCAATAACTAACATAAGAAACCAAATTTTCACAAGCAACCAAATCCAATAACTAGCTAAATTTGTTTCTCTTATTCCCTTAATTACACCAACATAAACGATTAGTGAAATAACATTATAAGCAGTAAACTAGAAACGATTCTGTCCATGGCAATTCAGAACATTGAAATTTGAGGAAAATAGTTTCTATATAGATAAACAATAGGAAAACGGGGAATTGACATAAATATGAGTGCAACCAACCAAACAATTGCATATACCTGGTTTATTGAGATTATACTGCTATGCTACTTATTAAGGGCACTCATCATTCTGAAACAAGTATTTTAAGTTATACTCAAAAGGCTATTCCATATATAACAGGCCAGCTTGATCACACAGATAACCAACCTGAGCATATAAGATCTACAAGCCCCTCACCATATGATGATCACTGGTGCCGCTTTTTCCCATTTTAGTGAATTTAGGATATCTAAGCCAAAATCCTAATACCAGATTCAAGAAGCACAAACAGATCTAGGAAATAAATTCTACAGCAGTATTATGAGAAGAGAGATATAATCACTTCGTCAGTAGCAATGAGAAAAATATATGTCACTCCTGCGCTTCTTTCTGTATAAACGGCTATTCCGGAATCATTAAATTAAGCATCTTCTTGCATCCATTGGGGGAATCTTAAACAATATCAATCCATATGTTTGCGACCGCAGCTAAAGACTTGATTTTTCTCCCATCAACATTTACCACCTAGTTATAAAGAATTAGAAAAACATAGGAATTATTAAGTGGAAGGTAGATCTTGCACGATCGATCTTATCCCCAACTTTCCATACTGCCCTGCTTCAAGAGGCTTCGTATAAGTCCAGATTGAACTTGTCAACAAGAAAGAAAAAGGAAAGAAAATACAAAATCGTAAAAACAATAATAATAACTGCAATTAACAATCAGTCAGCTCCTCAGATCTCACTTCATTCTATTATAGTGCTTCTTGGGTAACTAAGAAAATCAGGAACTTGCACTTCCACAAAAAAACAGCAAACAAATTCTCAAAGGAAGTAACAGCATTAAATAAAGAAACCCTCTTGAACAATGTGAATAAATGGGGAATTCTCAAAAAGCAATCACTTTTCCCTGATTTGGAATCAAACCCATCAGTAAAAACGCGATACCTCTCTTGGCCGGCAGTATCCCAAATCTGGGCCTTGATGACCTTATCCTGGACGTGAATACTGCGAGTGGCGAATTCGACGCCAATGGTGGACTTGGATTCAAGACTGAACTCATTGCGAGCAAAGCGAGACAAGAGATTAGATTTGCCAACACCGGAGTCTCCGATCAGTACAAGTTTGAATAGATAGTCATAATCTTCGTCAGCTCTGTAAGCCGCCATTTCTTTGGCCGCGTTTAGTTAGTCGTCACTCTTTCTCCTAGTAGTATACTACAGTAGTCCTCTTCTTCGCTCTCTGTCCTTTCGTTTCTATTGGAGGTCGGACCGGGTCGGCTGGCTCTGCTCGTGTATTTAAAACATTTTGGATAAGTAAGCTTTCATTCATACGTTGCGCGTGCAGAAGATACCGCCGGTTCACGTGAGATTTTGAAACTCTAATTTTTTTCTACTCTCATAATAAATAATATTAATTTTTTAAAAACTGTTTATTTATCATCATTCAAAATTAAAAAAAAAAAATACTTTGAATGTTTAGTAATGAGGAGACCATCATTCTAACTAATTCTTATTAGTTAAGGCCTCACCTTCATAATCAGAGATTGTAATGAGTTCCGTTAGGCCTAGCCTAACTCTTTTTTCATGATTAGAGTTTAATGTGAAATTTGGATCTTTCTTCAAAAAAAAAAGTGAAATTTGGATAAATTCATATAGAGATTAAATGATGTTGTTTTAGTATAATTAATTAAAATTATTAAAATAATATCATTTTATTAAACAAATTTGAACTGCTTGGGTTAAGTCAAATAGATTTTTTATGTTTAAAATCAGTCTATTCAAACTTAATTTTACAATTAACAATTTTTTAGAACTATTTTATCATATAGAGTTTCTTTTAATTGTATTTCTGAGGAGCATACGAGTATTTTATTTCTTAAATTACAATCACTTTTACTTCTTAATTTTTATAAGGGCAAATGATTTTTTAATTATTATAATATTAATATAAATAATATCAAGATCTTTAAGAGCATTAAAATGTCTATAAAATCAGTGTATATGTTTGAAATTAAACATCATATATTATTAGGTTAGTATTTGAGTACATTCATTTTTTTTTTTTTTGACGTTTGAGTACATTCATTTTATTCTGTCACTTTTAATGTCCTCGTGTTTCACTTGATTCTTTTAATACTAAATTGGTCTAATCATATTTCACATTTGTGTCTAAAAGCCCCTGACTTTAATCATGCTTAGACTTGGACAAGTCTCACTTAAGTGCGCTAATGAAAACCGGGCATGAGCAAATTTTGGCTCATATCACTTGATTAAGCTTGATATGCTAATTTGTGAATTAGAAACTAGTCCACTTAAAGGTTTTGATATTGGTTTAAGCCTGATTCAAGATTGGATTGGTATAATAATATGTCATAAGTCAAAGTTCGAATTTAATTAAATCTTGAGAAAAGTACAAATTAAATTAAACCTAATCTGACTTTAAGTCAACTTTTAAAAAACAGACAAAAGTTTTAAGAATTTACTTGAATCACTTGAGATTTAGGTAAAAATTTTGTGAAACTTCGGACTGAATGTGTTGATGATGATGACAACGATGACTTAAGATTTAAGAAAAATAGTATGATTTTTTTTATAATTTATTGATTTTATTTCATTTAAATCGAATCTATATTGCGGAACAAAACAGATGGAATGAAACAACAATTAGGATCGAAACTGACAGGTGGAAAGAAGAAACAAAAATTGGGGAACCCGTTAACTATTTAGTTCTTTGTAGGAAATATGAATGCAAACCCATGGGATTCTGCATGTGTGTTTTCAAGGAAATGAACAAATCCTTCTCATTTTCCTGCTGTAAACATTTGTACGCCTTCAATACATATTCTGAATCTTGAGAATACAAATGGCAAGCACATGCTGCTTTGTAAGTGAGGAGCTCCAATTTCCCTGTTGCATATAAGAATGGAAGAAATTTATACACTCAAATAAGCTTCATCAAAGTTGGCACGCTAATTAAAAGCAATATCCGTGGGCACTCAGTTTTTGTTGCCAGGAGATTTTCAGCCATCAGAAGGCTCCATTCCCCAAAGTGCTTTGACAAAAACGCAGTATGCCCCATCTTAAATAGAAAATCCGGTGCACCAAGACCAGATATATCCCAGGTTTTGTGTTTGACCAAGTAGACACATATGCTAATAGGAAATGAAGACTGACACATATGCTAATAGAAAATGAACATACCTGCAGCAACTTCAGATGTAAAAGTTGTCCTGTTGAAGTGACGTTTCAACCACCATCTACATCGTAATCTCCAAGCTTTTCCTGACTTACCATGGGTAAGAAATTTTGGTAACCTATTGTAACGAACAGAGTATTTTTCCTGTCGTTCAGAACCATTTCCTTGCAGACATATTGAGATTCTGTCCTCTTCAGATTGATAGATTTTAAGAAAGCATAAAGCAAATTCTCTCCATGTATCGTACTCGGTGAAGACAGCATCCAAATGCAAAGCTATCATATTTAATAGGCTTTCAGCACCATAATAACCTGCTTAATTGAACAATAAAACGACGAGAGATATGATGATCAATATTCTCACAAATCCAGTTGGAGATACAACACTACATGCCCGCTCTTGCAATGAGTCCAAGATTTCTAGACATGAAAACTTAATTCCATTCCCAGAAACTCAAGAGACTTCATCCACGACTACAACCATAGAATTACAAGAAACTAAGATTCCTTATCAGTCAAAACAATATAACAAACAATGTGTAGGTACAATATGGGTTTGGACAGAATAAAATCAGAAAGTTCCACGGCAATTCAATTACCTAAAGGACAAATCAGGGACTTTAACAGCAAGAAGAGTTGTGGAATTTTTGGAATAATGACTTCCTTGGTAATTGGAAATTTCAGAACTTAGCAAAGTTTATTACAGTTTGAACAAATTGTTCAAAGGCCTAGACTGCATACATAGACCACAAGCTTCATGATTGATATACACATTTTTACCCATACAGAGAGTAATCTGTATGGAAAATTCTATACAGACTAGTCTTGCAAGATCTAATGAAGCTAAGCTATAGCTATAATATTAAACAACAAAAGAAAAAGTTGACAGAAAAAGGAAAAAGGAACACTACTCCAAATGAGCAGAAAACATACCATCTTGATGAAAGCTGATAAGCCTTGCCAATGATTGACTGCATGTAGGATCACTTTTTAAGATGGCCTCATAACATGTTGCTAGTGCATCAAAGTTATTAGGATCAACACACTCCAAAATATGAGCCTTCAACCTGCAGAATGTATCTGTTAGTGCATCTGTTCATGGAACAAAATTAGGATGCGCCGCGGTAAAAGCTACAGCTTGAGCAAAGGAGTGTGACAACCAGAAAATTTGAACAAATGGAATAACAAATTGATATTTCATGCACTTTAAATACACAGTTTGGAGAAAAAAACACACTTAATAAAACAGAATGTGAGATACATGGGAATTATTTCCACAATTTTCTCTTTCAGACACAAAAAGCTATAACTTGGCAAATAAACCAATACCTAAAAGGAAGAGGAAAACATGAATTGCCACCGTGCTTTTCCAGTTCATGCAGAGCCTCCTTTTCTCTACCTCCAATCAGCAATAACTGGCGCAAAATTGACAGAACAAATTTAGAGGACAAAAATGTACAGAAATAGGTACTAAATACATGAAATTATAAATCATGTGGACACAAGTAAATATATATGAATCAGAATTTTAAAAAAAAAAGCTAAAAAGTTAAAAGATTATGGAAAACTCCATCCAAAACTTTAACAGCAAATCGGTAAAAAATAAGATTTAGAGTATTTACAGGATAAAAATTTATTCTGAAGATATACCATCATAAACAGTCATGCTAAGCACTTTGAAACACAGAGCGGCATTTCTAAACAATTGACAAGCACATAGATTAAGAACACAAGTGAATTTCATTAACACAGCACTTTTGCATACTTCAGAAACAGAAGGCAAAAGCAGCTCCAACTCCAAAGTCATGCACCAGTTATGAAAAAACACTTGAAGTCCACAATGTTCTATGATAATTAACATATGATCAATGTAACTCAACCAAAAAAAACTTCATAGCTCAACTGAGCTACATCTGCTCTGAATGCTCATCAAAGAATTATATAAAAGCAGCATCTGCTGTGTTAGGAATCCCAAAGAATGACAAAGTATTAGAAACCCATGAACCTGTATCAATGGAATCAAAGCTGCAAACACTGGAGGGGTCGCATTAGCAGCAACTTGTAAATACTTCACAGCATTCTTAAATTCTTCATCCTGAATTGCTCGACGAAAATCCCAATTCCCTCTACGTATGGGCAGTAACCATGGCTTGATGTTCTCTTTGACAAAAGCAAACAAAATTTCAGCATTCATATATATACTAATGGTTAACATAATTTCTTATATGGAATTACCAAAATCAACGAACCACTTCTACCGACATGCATGTAAGTAGAACAAGAATGGAAACACAATGTAAAGAACATAGAACTTACTAAAAGCGGACAAATTGCCAACAGGATGTATGAAACCATAGTCACTCTCAACTGATGGCTCATTTCCTGCAGAATTAGCATAAAATCCTTGTGGTGGGGCTTCTTGTTGGTGATTTCGTGCCTGAAGGTTAACTGCAGCATCAACTGGAATCAATTCTCTGTGGATTTGATTATCAGCATTAAGAAATGCTTCTTTGTTATTCATAATGGAGGTCTCTGATTCATATTGAAATCGAGTATAGGAATCATCAGTCAAAACTACATTATGCTCCTCAGAATCTCTGACTTCATAACTGAATCTTGACAAATCTGATTGTGAAAAATTAGGTGACAAGTCTGAATGAACTTGATGAAAATCTTTCCACCGCAAGTCTTCTGGGAGGCTAGAATACCAAAGCTCGTAGAATATTAAGCCAATGATCATATTGAACAAAGGATGACCCTCAAATTCATGCTCCTGCATTAAGCTAAGGAAAACACAAGAAAAGTTTGTAATAAGGTTAAGCAATCATGATATTCTGAATGACAATATTGTGAGCTTATAAAGGCATATTAAACAGTTCTTATACTTGTGAAAAACAAAAAAACCTGATGATCTTTCCTAGACCAATATTTTTAACTTTGTATACTATTATAACTAAACAGATTGCTATAAAAAGAACCTCTGAAAAATAGTTTAACAAATCATATTCAACATATCAACCATGAAATACACGCAATCCTCATATCAGATGAATCATGTACGGAATCTATCATTGATGGAAAGCAACGGGATCAAGATGGACACAAGATGGATCCAGCAAGCAGGGATTTTTCCCTTTTCATTTTCCTCTGCCTCAACAATACCTAGGCTTGCCAAATATCTCTGGAAGCAGCATTATCTATATTAGTTGATGCCATTCTTTGGCCACAAAAGCAGATCAAGGATTTGTTCTGAACACTGATTAAGACAGATATTACAGCAGAGGATCAGTAACAAACGTCATATTGGCTTCGAAATAGATCCCTCCACATATTGCACTCGCATAAATTTCTAATGCAGAGCTACAAAGCAAATCTTCTTAGTAATGGCACTGTTGTTTACTTTTGGCAATAACAAGACTTGAACTTGATTCTTGCACATTGGACGAGAGGGGTTGACATCGCTAATCCAAAGGCTTGGTGGAGAATATGACACTAATATTAACTAACAGAGAAGCCACCCTAATTTCTTTGCAACTATGAATGCAGTAATAAGCTAATGAATGAGTCAAAACCTGTTTAAGCTATCTTTAGAAGTACACAAAAGAATAATCCAGGAAAAAAAAAAAACAAGTCCCAATTTCTTAACTTATAATGCAAAACATTCGAGAAAATAGGATACCAAAAATACCATGAATGATGGAAAAAACTTGAATACACCACATGAGGACCCAAATATTTGACCCCTATCTCATGTTCAGACTGAACTTTTTATTAGAAAAGATTTAATAAATAAAAGTAAACAGATTCACCAGTTATATAAACCAAGACACTGAAACTCATCCATGTAACTGTCAACTAGCAATAGAACAATGTACATTGTAGAATGCTCCATTGCAAAATCATCAATATATGAGGAGAATGTCTGATAAGGCTAGGAATTCCATATTTATTATGCATCTATGTGAATAATAAATCATCCGTAACAAATAATGCGTACCTTCTAGCATTGTGCCGTTCACCCTCAACATCCCCTTGCATAAGGTGGAACAGGATCGACTCCAAGCGAACCATAAAACCATGCTGCTCAAAAACAAGTTTATTTCATCAACAAAATCCCACAAACATGTAACAAGCAATGTTTCAGGATGACAAAATTTACGCGCGAAGAGCATAATTTTTGTCTGACCATAAAGCATTCAAAAGACAATACCTCGTTGGCATGCCCACTTCTTCTTCGTCTTTTATTTACCAAGTTGATACCAATCCTCATCATCCAAGTATCAAATAAGTTATCAACAATTCGAGTTGAAATTCCACGGTCACTATCTATACGGTTGAGAATCTCCATCGAGGCCTAAAATATTGCGTTAAATGCGCATTACTCGCATAAGTTACAGATTCCCAAGGATACAGAACAAAACTTTGAAAAAAAAAACCCATACCCAATACTTGAATCTAGTAGCTATAGGGCAACTGTCCTTACGAGTCCCTTGCAAGAACAAGCTTAAAACCCCACTTGCTTCAACCCAATCATGTTGCCTCACCAGCTTCTGCAATAGATGACGCAGTACTCTCCGATTCTCCAAACGTAAATTGTTAGAACCAAATCTAAGAACATAAGACGGCCTCGATAAACACAAGAGCACTCTTTTGCGATGCCGTTCGAGTGCAGCAGGGCTAGAATTGTCTTCGCCAACACAAGTCGAATACCTTTTCCGTTTCTTTGATTTCTTCTCAATGACCTCAAATTCCCCGACACCAGCTTTGCCTTTGCTACCGGGGTCTTCCAACAGCACCATGGCAGTTCCTGTCAATATCCTACATTCACCTAATAATGTTGCTGCTCAGAAGAAGAAGGCGGTGTGTTGGTGGCGGGGGAGAATGTTAGTCAACAGAAGAGAGACAGAGAGATATAAGAGAGGGAAGGGAAGCGGACAAAGCGAGAATATCGGAGGACACCTTTGAGCAAATACAAGATAGGTTTAAGGCGCCCGCACGGGTAGCTCGGTTGGCAAACTAGCAGGTCAGTTGGAACAAGGTCCTAGGTTCGATTCTCAGAAATGGGAGTATATGGGCCGCTCTGTTAGGTAGCCATAATCGAGATTAAACCGTGATTTACTCCCTTATTATCTATTCGGGTCTGGGTGTGAGAGCAGCTGGGGTAGCTGATTCCACCTTTTGGAACAAGATAGGTTTAAGGCGTTGGGGTTTAACGTTTTATAACACCGTGCTTACGAATATGTTATTGACCTTAATGTCCTGAAAATTTAGGATTTCGAAAATTGATTCGAATCCAATGATTATAAATATAATTTAAATATAAATTATAATTATTCTATAAATTAACAAAAAAATAATATAAATTATAATGTTGTATAAATTAACAAAAAATACTTTAAGAGCTTATAATTTATATTTTATCAATAATATTTTTATGAATTGTTGGATACAGCATCAGAATTAGTAGAATAAACTTTTTTCTAAAATATGATATCGTATGAATTATTTATTGCTTAATGTCTTTTTTAGTTTTTTATATTATTCACTACATTTAATCTATGAAATTTTTTCTCACTCTTCTCTGTTGGATCAAACGGCCTTTAACAAGACATCAATGCGGAACTTAATCAGTTAACAGTAGATATAGTTAACAGTAGATAGCCAATTGTAAGAAGAACATTAATCAGTTAGCAAATGTAAAATTATGCTCCAGAAAACTTTTGAGTATCTACGTTGGAAGAATAAATGTTCCCTATTTTCTTCATCTTCTCTGCACAGGACACATAACCAAACCATCTGTTTTTAGTACGAACCTTGTTCTTAATAACCAAGCAAGTAAATATTGAGGCCTTGTGATTCAGTGAGTGCTTCCAGAATAGGTTAAACCACGATATATTCTCTCTCAGTTCGCAATGCCTTATAGCAAGATTTGTTCGTAAAGACTCCTGAGGAGTCAAGTTTCCATGAAACCGAGTATTGCCTGTACCCATGAGTGATTAGGGGGAGTTATTCCTTCAAGAGGTTGAAACCTCTTAAGTGACCTACCCATATATTTTGATTCATCAATAAGGAAGCTTTAGTGTTAAGTGAAAGTCTGCTAGTAAGAAGGGATACTAAGTACAAATGGACTATGTATAGTCCAATTATCAAACTACACCCATATGTCATCTCCATTTCCTAGCACATGCTTAATCAAAGGGTATTCAACATATGAAGGTAAAACCAAGGGTATTCTCTAGAGATTGATAAGTGCCAGAAGCTTTCATTCCTTAGATATGTTTCATGTAGCCATTTTAACCAAATTGCATTTTTGTCTTTGAATAGCCTTCAAATCCTTTTCCCCATGAGTACTTTTCGCATTACAGTAATAAGAATGATCCCTAGTCCTCCCTGTTTTATAGGAATAGTCCCCAGTCCTCCTTGTTTTTTGGAATAGTCATTTCAATCCATTTAACTTTTGCTTTCTTAGGATTGCCAAAATTTCCGGACCATAAGAAAGCTTTTATGAATCCCTTGATCTCCTTGATTACTTTCTTATGAAGAATGATATGAGAGATCCAATGACATAAAGATTTCCAAGTATTGAAACTGTCAAAGTGACCCTTGCAATAAGTGATAAGAATCTATCTTTCCAAGCATTGATTATGGCTTTGAACCTTTCAATAAGTGAGATACAATCAGAATATTTAGGCTTTGCATATGCAATTGCGAGTCCAAGAGGAACAGCTTGAATTGGTAGTTTAGTTATCCTAGAAAGTTCATCAGCATTCCTCATAGCTTTGGAGTAATACAAGTTGCTTTTCTCTACGTTCACTTTCAATCCTGACCATCTAGAAAATAGCACAAGAAGTTCCTTTAACAACATCACTAATGAGTTTCAGCTCCTGAAAGAAGAATAAAGTCATCGTCAAACGTTAAATGGGCAAGTTTGTAAACACTACATTTGTAATGATAGTGAAATCTGTTGTTAGAACCAATGATCTTGTAGAGAATTCGAGAGAAACTCTATAACTAGAGTGAATAGATAAGGGGAAAAAGGATCTTCTTGTCTTATTCCTTTAGCACAAGATAAAAGGATTAGTAGGAATCCAATTTACAAGTATACTAATTGAAGTAGATTTTAAGCACATCATAATTCATTTAATGAATGTAGTAGGGAATTCAAGAGCTTTCAAGCAAATTTGTATAAAGTGCCAATTCACAGTATCGAATGCTTTAAAAAAGTTGATCTTCTAACAACAACTTTTAATATTTTCCCAGAGTTATAATCTTTCAATATCTCAAGCATAAGAAGAATATTATCCCCGATAGACCTTCTTTATATAAATGCACCTTTAGATAAGTTTACCACTATCTTTACAGTAGTTTTCAACTTTTTGTCAAGAAGATTAGCAATTACCTTGTAGATAATGTTGCAACATGAGATAGGTCTGTAGTATGCCAATGAAGATGGATTCAGCTTTTTAAGAACACGACATATATATGTATAGTTAATCTCCTTCAACATCTTCCAAGATGATAAGCACTCTAAAACAAATTCTATGAACAAATTACTATCTCTCAGGTTTGTTAGAAAAACCCTACAATAAACCCATTAAGCCCTAAAGATTTAGAAGGGTGTAAGCCAAGTAAGACTTCTTTGACTTCTATACTAGTAAAAGGAGGAGATAGTAACTCTTTAATATCTCGAGAGAAAGGTTCATCACAAAATATTTTAATGAATTGAGCATCATTGGAACTTTCTTTAGCACCCATTAACTGTAACATCCCGTATCCTATGTTAAGGATTAGAACCGTAGAATAGTGTAGATAGAGATTATCGAGAAATTAGAAAGTACATTTCATGCTCATAAATGATATAACATACATACACAAGTGAATTTGATCTTTGCACATATTAAAATGATTGTACATACATTCATTGATATTTTTGGGTATAATTGATTTTATAAATGTGGTTATATTGAGAATTGTGGTTTATTTGTATTGAAAAATTGATTTGGAAAATATACTTACTGATTTAAAATTTTTGGTAAATTTTAGAAAATTTCTGAAAATTTTGGATATTTTTGAACTAGGAAAAATGTCAAGTGGAAAGTCAATTGATGAATAGTAGTATAAAAAAGAGTCAAATAATAGTGAAAATTTTTATAGATGACTTTGGGATCTATTGACAAATGTCATTGAAAATTGAGAGACAATTAGAGTATAAATTGGAGATAATTAGACTAGTTAAATAAGAGAACCTAGTTTAAACTCATAGAAATTGGACAAGTGACAATTATCACTTGCCAAGCCTAGTATTGATTCCACGATTGTACTAGAAAGACTAAATTAATTATTTTGATCTTGCTTTCTTTTTCTTCTTCTTCGTGACTTTCTTCATCTCCTGTAAGCTTCTTTACTTACATAAATTTTCTCTCCCTCACAACGCAAGCTTTGCTCTCATTTTTCACTTGCTATTTTCCTTTTGTTATCTTCTTCGCTGTCACTGAAATACCTAACCCTACAACTTTTAACTACTGATGATCGTGTGATATTGGAAAGCTAGGGTTCACGTAATTTTGAAGAGTTTGGAGTTTTAAACAAGTAAGTATCGTATGGTTTTTTATGATATGTAGAATGAAATATGCATCATGATAGTTAGCAGTTAAATGTTTATAAAACGAGATTGTTTATTTGTTGAAACGATAGTGTGAAACTAGGGTGTGCCGCATATCTTGCTTTTGCATTTTTGATGATTAATCTTTTATAGATTGTTGTTGAAATAATTTTTAAGATAGAGAGATCATTGAAAACGTGTATAAAAAGTGTGCAGAAAATTTATGGAAAGATGATATGTGTATACTCGATTTTCATTGTTCTTATACATGAATCTCCTTAGGTGTTTTAGAGATGAACTAAATGCATCTAGAGTTAAGGAAAAAGGAGTAATAAGGAGTCATGATATGGGAAGAACTAAAATGAGAAGTTAGAGAAGAAATGAAGGTATTGAGGAAGATGAAGAAATGCAAACAAAATGAGAAACGCGTGTTGAATATGCATATATGAATTGTTCTTTTTTATGTTTATGAAAAGTCATAGATTTTGATTTGTATTTAAATGAGTTGGACTGAAATGGAAGTAATAATGAAGAAGAAATAATAAAGACATAAGTTAGAAATTGTAGATTAAGCAAAAGAGAGGAAGAAGTGAAGAAAAATGTTGTTTCATAAAAATCTGGAGAAGAACCTCTGTCATGATCGTGGATAAAATCACGATCGTGATAAAGAGATAACCTCAAAGGAGTTGCATGATTGTGTAGAAGCACAATCGTGATAGAGAGTAACCCTCAGAGGAGTCGCACAATCGTGCAGAAGCAAGATCGTGACCGCAGAGAACCTTATAGGATTTGCACAATCGTGACAATGAAGAGATATCTGAAAAAGCATGATCGTGCACAAGCATGGTCATGACAGAGAAGAATCAGCTGGAATTGCGAGATCTTGCATACAGTGAGAGTGTAAAGACATATAACAGTTGAATATCCTTCGCTCTTTTGGCCATAACTTCTTTTCTCGGCCTCTAAATGACTTGAAATTTGAACCACAAACTCCTCACATGTTGTTTTTCCTCTCCACCAAAATTTATGGCCATCTGAATTCATTAGGAAAGGATTGACTGATGACTTTAGGATGAAAATGATGAAGTGAGCTGAAATTTCTTAAATGGAGTGTTTTTACTAAATAGGAATATGTATTTTGGCCATATCTTGACCTATACATATCCAAATGGGATTATTCTAAGTTTATATGAAACTAGAGACATAGAGATACAAATTTTATGAAAGATTTGAATCTTAATTCTATCTTTAAGAGTTTCAAAATTTAGCTTGAAGTTGAGTACAAAGTACTATTACAGATTGAGTATAGTCTGAAGTATTTTGTGTATAACTTGCAGAATACTGAATCAAATTGTGAGAACTTAGTTTCATTAGAAACCTAAGACAAAAGGGAACATTTTTTTAGAATAAATTTGGATTATTGAGGTGGAAAACCTAACTTCAAATTAGACATATATGAGTTTTGATTTATGAATGACAATGTGAAGTAAATAAAGGAAACATACCCGGGATTATCATTGAGCATGCATTGTACATAATCCATATACACATATGTGTATAAATGAGTACTTATATAATTGTGCAGATTTGTGATATGTGTAAATATATATGTATTGCATAATTTAGAAGAGTGATTTGAGCGACCACATCCAAACGTTGTCGGAACTTCGAGGTAGTAGCTTTCTGGAGCAACCTGTGAGTAACCTAGATGATCTCACTTAATAAATTGTTTTATCTTAAATGTTGTATTGAATTAATTTATGAATGTGATTGTGCTGATTTCAGACATTGAATATCCAAGACATTTGATGCATGAATGAGATATTGGAAGTGCTCATTGTATGTGAATATGATAGAAATCAGTGTACTCAATATAAATGTTGAATGCCAGACCAAGATCCGATGATAAATGTGAATGAGAATGTGATAGTGATATGACTGTGCAATATTAAGCACTTTTGATTGACTGGATTTATGTGATGCATTTCCTTACATGAATGTATGAACAGATAATGACAGCTGTGACCTTAGTAGCCAAAGAAAATGAGCTTAAAGCTCAAAATGTGATTAAGAGCTAAAGGCTCGCTATGTATAATGAGCCATGTATTACCAACAGATAAAGGACAAATATCAATGAACCCGGTATGTACAATAGATACGGGATAGTTATAGGTACTCAGTCACAACAACGTAATAATCGAAAATGAGTCTCATGAATATTACATGTACATTTAATATGTATGTTTGAATGATTGAAATGTATTGTTGAATTGTATTTGAATGAGAACATGAAAATTGTAAACAAATGTTATATGATGCTATATGATGATAAATAAAATGACGTAAATTATGTGATTGTCTGCATTGATATGATGTATGAATTTAATGAACTATGGAGGATGGTTACCATATTGAGTTTGCAAATTCATCAAAATTATAACATTGACATTTCAGGACCTAGAGAGGATACTAGTGATAGAAAGACTTTACAAGAAACATAATTCTTGTACTTTTGGATAGAAGAAATAACTCAAAGTTCAGTCAACTGAGACTGAAAGATCTAGTTAGAAAATTTTCTATAATTCCTCATGTATGTAGCATGTTCTGTAATTATTCTTGATAATATACATATTTTGATGATTTTGTAAAGCTACAATATGCACATTTGGATTTATGAAATGAAATGAGAAATTCGGATTTTTCAATTAGTGTGATGATTATCGTTTAAATATGATGCCATTATTAAGCGAGTGACGTTATTGCTCCAACATCCCACCCTTATGGGGTACGTACTCGAATATTACTCAAAATGTTGGGTACGTATCTTGCGAGAATAGGGTGCTACATTAACTGTGAAGAGAAGTCCCTTATTAGCCTTGACAAAGAATCATGATTGGAGAAAACTTTAATTGAGGAGCCTTTAAGTTGTCCCCATTTCTTCTTACAAGTAAAGGGTCGTGATCGACAAAACTTATCTTATACTTGATATTATAAAAATTAATTTGATCTAATTTCAATGTGATATGCTCACAACATGAGACAAACTGTATCATATGTGTTTAAATTTGTGAGCCACCTTATTTTCTATAGGCCGAAGCCATGAATAAGAATACGATTAATTTTAAATGTTATAACTATTTTGTTGGATTTAGGAATGACTTACGTTAATCGGGCCACAAATATAGGTCATTTAAATCCTTTTAAAGAAGTTTTAGAATGTGTATAGTAAGTTTAAACACGTTTTTCTAAAGTTAATAATTAACTTTTAGATTTTTTTTTTGGTCAAAAAGAAAGAAATCCATTGCTATAAAAAATGAATACAAGTTCAGAATACAACCAAAAGAAAAATAGCACTACACAACAGAGAACTAATAGCTATAGTATCTCTAGCCTATCACTATAACATATCACCAGTTACGGAGGAGCTGGTAGTCCATCACGACTAAGAATGCCCACCAAAGAAGATGGAGGTAATAAGATCCAATTACCCAAGCACATCTTTTTTGAACTTTTAGATTGACTTATACATAAAGATAGATTGATCGTTCATTAAGTTGATTGATATGATAAAAAGTGATTCTTATGATGACTAGTTTATGATTCTAATGATTGTGAGAGGCAAAATTGAGTTCTAACTATTATGAGCGGTAAAATTGAGTGTAATTGCTTCATAAGTTTTGTTGTTAAAGATATTTATGAATGTTTATGACTTAGTATTCTTTAAACTTCTTCCATGTTATAAAATTGTCGCTGGTGTCGAAAATTGAAATATAATACTATCAGATTAAAATAAAAGTAGTGGGTGGAGACAGGAGAAAGCAATGAATTATTTATGGAATGCAAATCCATTATCCAGCCTAACAATGATTTCATGTTCCCAACACTGAATACGCCTCTTATCAAAACCTCACCAAAACACACACGTCTCTTCAAACTGATATCTACGCCACGTCGTCACTCCTGCCATAAGAACAATAACGCATCACCGTCTTATTTGTTCATTGAATTATGGAGAGCAAAGTCGTTCTGAACGAGAGGAGCTGCCACCGCCACCAAGAGGCCGGGAAGAAGACCGACGGCTGTGATTTGGATGATGGTCTGGCGTACATATCGGGATTTGGAAACAGCTTGGAGTCGGAGGCATTAGCTGGAGCCTTGCCACGTGGACAAAACAGTCCTCTCGTGTGTCCCTACGGCCTTTACGCGGAGCAGCTTTCAGGCACTTCCTTCACTTCTCCTCGCAAGCTCAATCAACGCAGGTTGATCATTTCTCATCAGTTTTGCTTTTCTTTTGTTTCTAAATAAGGTCTCATCTCATTCGCAATAATTGCATCCAGCGCATTGTCCAATGTTGTTGCTATCCTAATTCTTAAACCCATATTCGAAATAGGGCCCACATCGGTTGAATGGAACTTGAATGGATGTCCTTTCCGAAATTATTAAAAGAGCTGAATTTATTAAAGAATTAAAATTACGTAGTTGAAGTTTTGCTTTGAATCTTCATCTGTTTCATGTTTAATCGTTACATGAAACATAGTTCTTATGCTATAGTATTGTTTGTCGTTTTGGTAAATTTTCAGTTGGCTATATCGGATAAAACCATCGGTGACCCACGAACCATTTAAGGCAAGAACACCAAGACATGAGAGACTAGTGAGTGAGTTCGACAAATCCAACAGTTGTACGACACCGACCCAACTACGTTGGAGGCCAGTGGATGTTCCAAATTCACCAACTGACTTCGTTGATGGCTTATATACTGTATGTGGCGCTGGAAGCTCCTTCCTTCGACATGGTTTCGCCGTTCACATGTAAGTAATTTTCCACTTTTCTTACTTGTCCATTTTATTCCTTGCCGTTCCTGACAATTTTGTCCTGAGAAACCTTAGGAGACGGACCCATTGTTTTGTCATGTTCCTGTAATGGTAGCCATTTGCTTGTTTACAAGTTGATTGCTGAAATTATGTATAGTTTGGGCGTCATCTATTTTTGATAAATAAGAAAGTAAAGTTCTCTTCTTGCTTTCTTTTAGGTACGCAGCTAATACATCAATGGATAACTGTGCGTTCTGCAACGCAGATGGTGATTTCTTGATAGTTCCACAACAAGGAAGT
Source organism: Erythroxylum shatona (assembly GCA_027568895.1). Taxonomy (NCBI): domain Eukaryota; kingdom Viridiplantae; phylum Streptophyta; class Magnoliopsida; order Malpighiales; family Erythroxylaceae; genus Erythroxylum; species Erythroxylum shatona. The sequence goes on from JAOSBK010000206.1 coordinate 50,763,185, forward strand.
GAGATTATCTTCGTGATCTTAATCAAACATCATTATTAAATACTGCATAAGTATCGCATCATGCCTTAAAATTTCAGAACAAACTGGGATCAATGCTTCACATAAAAAATTGATCAACAAAATTTTGCAACATGTAAAGTAGATTGACAACAATCCATGTTCTTTTGCAAGGATTTGAATTTAGCTCCTTCTTTTCTGGGGCAGAAGCCACATTGGTTTAATTTCACTGACTATGTCTTTTCTTTTTCAAACAAAGAAGAAAAAAATTGGATCAACTGAGACTCTGTTTTTGGTTTAAGGGCTGTGGATTACTACTGAATGTGGAAAGTTGCAAGTCTCTCCTGGTGAAATCGCTGTTATACCACAGGGGTTTCGTTTTGCTGTTGCGTTGCCGGATGGCCCATCTCGTGGTTATGTTGCTGAGATTTTTGGCACCCATTTTCAGCTGCCTGATCTCGGTCCAATTGGTAACTAATCTTTTGGCGAAACCTAGTTTCAAGCAAACATAGTTTCAAGCACTGCAAGGATATCATTTTTATTGTATACAGGGGCCAATGGCCTTGCTGCTCCAAGGGACTTCGTCGCACCCAAGGCCTGGTTTGAAGAGGGTTCTCGCCCAGGATACACTATCATACAAAAGTTCGGTGGAGAACTTTTCACTGCGATTCAAGATTTTTCTCCTTTCAATGTAGTTGCTTGGCATGGTAACTATGTTCCATATAAGGTTAGGCAGACAGACAAAAGGTTTCTAGTCCTCGACATTTTACTTTCTTCTCATTGGGTCTTGATGTTTTCCTTCTGCAGTATGATCTCAGTAAGTTTTGTCCTTACAACACAGTTTTAATTGATCATAGTGATCCCTCAATAAACACAGGTAGGTGATCTGTTATTTAGAGAATGATCTTCTTTGAAACTTCTTTTTCTTTTGGCTCGCAATAAGCCTGCAATCTTGTTGCAGTCCTTACTGCACCAACTGACAAACCTGGAGTAGCGTTGCTTGATTTTGTCATATTCCCCCCTCGATGGTTGGTTGCCGAGCACACATTTCGACCGCCATATTACCACCGGAACTGTATGAGTGAATTTATGGGCCTAATTTATGGTGGATATGAGGTAAATTTAAAGAACTCTTTTTCCTTTTTCTTCTCAAATTTGTAGCTTGATATAAGTTTCCCATGTTCATGTAATAAAACGTGATTAATTTGAACGGAGAAATGCCTCACAACTGCTATTTTCCTGCCATTGTTTAACGTGAATTCTATTTTGTTTTAAATTTTCAGGCAAAGGCTGATGGATTTCTCCCTGGTGGTGCAAGTCTTCATAGTTGCATGACTCCCCATGGCCCTGACACCAAGACATTTGAGGTATGCCTCATCTAATTTACGAGTTGTAGACTATGTTCATAATCCTATATATAATCATAATGTTCTTTTTAGTTGAGTTGCATTGGACGTTTGCTAAATGGGATTTCTGGCCACTGAAGGATCTAGCAACTCCATCTTAATTTAACAGGCTACCGTTGGACGTGGGAATGAAGTGGGGCCGTTGAAAATCTGCAATACAATGGCATTCATGTTTGAATCATGTTTAATACCAAGAATTTGCACTTGGGCTCTGGAGTCCCCATTCATGGATCACGAGTACTATCAATGCTGGACTGGGCTCAGGTCTCATTTCTCTCACGAGAGAACAAATAGAGATGCCGTTGAAAATGGAATCCAAAGGGGAGCATGAAACGAAGGTCGGCTTTGCCAGCAGTCCAGTGCTATCGAGTATTGAGGTGAGGATCAAGCTGTATATCCCATCCGACCCTCCTTTTGTTTCATGTTCCGTAGTATAAATTGATGGAATAAAATAAAGAACAAGATATTATTGGGAATCCTTCCAGCATGCAGATACAACAAGAAGATGACGACTAATACAATCGTAAATATGTGATGCGATGCTTTGCTGGTGGGTTGTGTAAGTAGTGACTGGTTTTCTAATGTATCCATCCTGTGTTCTTACTTCTGATCACAGCTGGTTTGCCTTGATACTATTTTTCCATCCTTTTTGGTAAGGCTTAGATATGATTATATTTAGCACTTGCTCTAAAAGGAGTGGCTCAAAATGTAGGTGAGTTTTTGATTGCCTATATTATTTGAAATCTTGGATTGGAGTTTGGAAGTAATGTAGAGAGGTTCACTTCTAACTTACCTAAAACCCACTTTAAATCTCTAGTGAATGAGATTAGAACAGCTAAATGCATTTTTGGCTTTAGGTCAGGTAATTCTGTTGCCCACGTCTTAGCTACAGATGCATTATTCACTTCTGGCTTTAGAGAGTGATTCGAAATACCCACTCCTTCTATTGTTGAAGTTCTTGCTTTGGAGTAATGAAATTCTTACTATTTACCCTAAAAAAAAAGAACCCGCTTTAAATGCTAGTAATTATAGATCTTCTATTAAAAAATATGGTATTTGATATTGGAAATTTGCAATTTGTGATTCTGAATTGTGAAACCTACAAAGATAATCTCCTAGAAATTAAAAACTAGCACTTCAAATCAATCTAAATTGTAGGTGGTGTTAGTGTAGTTAGTTAATCTTAATAATGATGATTAGAAAATAAAAACACAAGTTCAAGTTGGCCTTTTCCTTTTCTTCCCTCCACGTGCAATAGAGCGTCAGTAGTCCCCTCCAAGCTCAAGTTGTTCCCGTCACATGATTATTGCAATGCTACTTTTCTTTCACAGCTCATCTTCCTCTCTACGTATAGACGTTATATTGTACAAAAACATAAGCAGAAAGACAAAACAATGATCTTGGCATGTGAGCAGTCTACAGCATTGGGTCCATTTGTGTCTAGCGGACCTTGCTCTTTTTTCATGTCTTCAATTTGAATCAATGCCTTTTAAAGGGGAAAAGAAGGTAATTACTACGATCGCCTATCACACTCACTATCGCACTTCATGGAGAAAAAGCTCTTCGGCGGTGAAGTTTACTAAATCTAAGAATAAATTATTAAAGTTGTAAAAAACTTCGAACTATTAAATTGTTAAATTATGTTTTATATTTAATAAGAATTGTAAACTGTTCGTTTGATTTACTTTATCTTTATTCAGTATAATTATATAAAATCTTAAAATTTATAGGCACATTAAATATTGTACATGCTTTATAAAAAATCAATAATTTCTGGATTTTTAAAATAAAATATGACAAATATAAAATAAAGTGAAGTTTTAATTATTTATTTACTTTTGATATCTTCAAGTAAAAATTTTAAAAAATTGTCATTAGATCAGTAAAATAAGAAAAGAAATCACTTCCTTCCTTCTTATTTCATGTGTGTCATTTAAAAATAACATTTTTGTTACTTAAGAGTAAGTACCAATTTGATTTAACTTTTGGAGGATGAATAAGTACTTTTTTCCACGCAAAAATTGTTTTTAGGAAAACTGAGTGCTTGACTGTAAAATCTAAAAGTCCTTTTTTCACAAAAATAGCTTTTTTAGAAGCTAAAATACAGCTTTTCGAGAAGCTCAAATTTGAAACTTTTCAAAAAATCTCTTTTTCAAGTAAATTTTTCAGATTAATTAATGAGTTTATTTTTTAGTCTCATTTACTCTTATATTTTACACATAATTCCCACAATTTTCACAAACATATCTTTATGTTTATTTTGAGATTTATATAATATTATTTAATTTTTTTATATTATTTAATATTTATTTTTGATATCAGTTTTACTTATATTATAATCCATATAAAAAATCTGGTTAGATATATTTTTATTTATGTTTTATATAGTTTAAAATTATATAATAATTAATATACTGTGATTTGCATATTGTTTAATATATTTTAAATAATTTTTATATGTATAAATAATTAGATAATTTCTTGAATGGTGGGTTAAGGAGGGATGAGGAACAAATGAAGAAAAGAACAAAGAAAACATATAAAGAAATATTTTTGAATTTCTGACACAAAACACTTTCTTAATATGAATCTATGATGTTAGACCTTACATCACCATTGCATCCGAGGCTAAGGATGAGACTTTGAATACGTCTTCAACTTGGGAGATTTAACACATAAAGGAAACGACTGAGCCGAAGAAAACATATACATATAGATATATATGTATATTTTGTCCAGTGGCCTTGAGAACAAAGTATATGCCGAGTACTGAAGGTGACATGGCAAGAGCAGGACTGAAGGAGTCGGGCACGTGGTGGATGATTGCTCCAGTTAATACAACCTCACTCACACTGCAACTTTCTTCTGAAACCTTCGAGCCCCAGCTCCTAGCTGTTGCTAGCTGTCTCTAGTACGTCCCACCATGTGCCCCACCATCAACTCCAACTCTTTTGGACCTTAATTAACACAAAAAGAAAAGATGAAAAAGATAAGTTACTACCTCAAACTTTACTTCTTCCCTCTCTTCTTAGATCGCGCAAACATAATATATCCATCTTCTTATGCAATTGGCATCGTTAGAAGTATTGAATGGCACAACTGCCACCGCAAGTACCTACGATCAACCATAATTGGCCTTCATTTCTTCACCAAACATTGCCCTATTATCATCCCTCCTCTTCCTGTACTACTCCCACCACTACCATGGAAAATTGCCAACCTTCATGGATTGATGAATTTCTAGACTTCACGTCCACCAAACGTACGGCTCACCGACGTTCGATAAGCGACTCCGTTGCATTCCTCGAGGCGACACCGCCGCCGCCACTGGCGGAAGAATGCTATCCCCTCAACATCGATAATTGTACCTATGTTTCAAACGACAATTCATTAATCTCAGGAGGGCTTGGATTTGACAAATTGGACGATGAACAACTTATGTCTGTTTTCTCCGACGATATGTCCTTGTCATTGCCACCCTCATCATCCAATTCCTCCACGCCTTCCGACCAAAACATCGACGATGAGCAGAAGCCAACAATGCTAATGGAGAAACAACTACAACCACCACCACCACCACCACCACTGCGACCACCAAAAGATCAGCAACAAGCAGATCATAAGATAGCCAAGACCGAACCAGAAGAGGTGGAGAGCTCATGCAAACAAGAACCACAGCAACCACCACAACCTTCTCCAAAAGCAGCTAACGGTGATCCTATAACTGATCCCAAAAGGGTTAAAAGGTGAGACCTTATGAGTACTAATTTTCATTTACACCAAACGAGTGTTACGTTAGACATACATATACTAGCACAAGGTTCAGAATTTACCTGGATTATATGCAGAAAAATGATTAAGAGCGATTGTACGTAAATGGGTATTAATTAGCTTTAACTGGCTGTAATAACCTATATGTGTATCAGAATTTTGGCAAATCGTCAATCTGCACAGAGGTCAAGAGTTAGGAAGTTGCAATACATTTCAGAGCTTGAACGAAGTGTGACAACATTACAGGTACACATTAATCCTTCTGTACATTACAATCACAACGGCAAGTGGTTGCATAATTTTTGGACAATCAAATTTAAAGTCACGTTAAGAATTCAGATTGAAATGGCAAACCTTAATTTCTAGGTTTGATTTGATTGCTGCAGTCAAAGGTATCGGCATTGTCACCAAGGGTTGCGTTCTTGGATCATCAGAGGTTGATTCTCAATGTCGACAATAGCGCTTTAAAGCAAAGAATTGCTGCTTTAGCTCAAGACAAGATCTTCAAAGATGGTAAATTATGGCGTCATCACCATTTTTATTTCGTTTACTCGAAATGCATTATTTTGTAGGAATGTATGCCTTTCAACTGCAAAATATGCCCAACATTTCCTTGGGCAAGATTAGTTAATCATAAAAATTCCATGAAATCGCACAATTGTTATGAATCTGCCAACATTGTTTGTGTTCAACTGCAATTGCATCCTTAAAAGAAGATGCGCAGTGGAGGCTGACATCTTTCTGCGTTTCTGACGTTAATGTTCTGTAAAACGGCAGCGCATCAGAAATCGTTGAAGAAGGAAATAGAGAGACTGCGGCAAGTGTACAACCAACAAAACCTTAAGAAGATGGGTATTAACAGCAACAATTTGACGCCACCAGACCCGGAGGACTCGACGGTGCAGCGTACGGACAAGAAATAACTTGCCGAGAGCTGCGAATTAATTTAGTTTATATAATTAGACGAACAAAAGGGAAAAGATTAAAGAAGAAAAGGGCAGACAGAGCAAGTGATGGGAGGATGTGGTGGAGGTTCAGACACTAACATGGAACTTTCACGTGGGCTGTCTCTATCGAGTGGGACCCATGACAAGCTTTGTCCTTCTCAATTAGTCAGGGTTTGACAAGGACACGTGGACGGATAATGTAGGGTCGTATTAACCGGTACTTTATTTCATAATTGCGTTTTCTGGTTTGGGGATTTGGTTTGCAATCTTTTTTATTTTTCAATTTACGTTACTGTCGAAATGAGAACGCCTCAGCTGATATTTCTTCTTTTGGGTTTTTTGATGGCTGGCTGTTTTTAGGATTGGTTGGCATTAAAAGAAAATTTGGAGAGACAATGCTTTTTGTTCGTTTCTTTCATTTTCTATTCTTTTAGTTTATTATTAATGTACTTCTTTAAAATTTTTGTTCATGTATTCACTTGGCAAATGTGAAAGATTATGGGGTCTTTTTGTTTTATTATGGGAAAATTGAGTGTTATAAAAGGATAAATATATTTTTATTGTTATAAAACCAGAATTACAATTTCAGAGTATTTGGGAGAGAAGACTTATTCTTATAAGTTCATTCATATCTCTCT
>JAOSBK010000206.1:50804869-50821375 GCA_027568895.1 Erythroxylum shatona
ATTAAGTTATTCAATTTGATATGAATGAATTATATTAGTTAAATTAATAATTTAAAATAATTATAGTAAATTATTAATTTAAATTATATTTAATTAATTTAGTTAAAAATTTACTATAAATTATCATGTAAGTGGCATTTAATTATTATAAATATGATGTTTATATTATTTATATTTTATCATTATTTTTAACAAAAGCCATGTGTTGAAAAGGAGTTGGCGTCAACGACCGTGTCCTGGCCGCGTGACAACTAATTACTAAAGTTTCTCTACTTTTCTAGTAGTTAGGCTTGTCCTTTATGGTTGACTTTTGAGTTGCTTTTTCTCAGATTGAATTGTCCTTTATTAAGGTGAAAGAAATAATATTTTCCTTAAATAATTTAACCAAATAGAGATATTGGAAGATATTTAGTAGATTAATTTAAAAAATTAAAATAATTTTTGGCGGGTGAAAGAAACCATTTATTACTTAAGTTTAAGCAAAGTAAAAAGCAGGCGTAAAATTATAATTTACAAGGCACCCTTTTCCAAGTAAATATAAATATATGATCATTTTATAAGTTAAAATTGTTAAGTTGGGTAAACAAAAGGCAAACAACCTGTTACTTATATTTTGGAGAATTTAAAATAATTAAAATGTTTTTAAATAATAAAAAAAATCTTATTTTAAATTTCTATCTAAATCTGAGCACAATAAAACGCAATTATGATTGACGACGGTTGTTGAACTACCAACGTAAATAGCGGTGTCCGTACGGTTGCCGACGAAACTCTTACACAGGAAATAACGGTTTCATTTGGTCAAATTGCTCTGCTTGTTCTGTTTTCTTTCCTTTTTCGGCAAAACGATCAATTCTGCTGGTAAATTTTATTTCTAACCCTAACGTTTCAGTTATGAACAGCGTACTTCCTTCTCATAACAACCGTTGTTACTGTTTTCAAGATCCTCTTCCTCCACTCCCACTATTTGTCAAGACATCCACAAATTTTGCACAGACAGAGATAAATTTGTGGATGCCTTGCACGGCACAGAGTCTCGTCCCGCCACAGCCACAGCAATTTTTTGGTGAAGCTGTTGTTAGTGCAACTACCAGCGGGCTCCACATTGATACGTCATGGCACTATGGAGCTCATAGAAGCAATAATTAAATATTAAAATTTTCAGTTTTTTCTGTTATTATGAGATCATATTTAAACTTTTACATTTAAATTTCTTTTTATTTGTAATAACATTTGAAATGATGATGTATTTTCTTAGTTCATGACAACCGTTCTTAACGTAGTGAGCAATATGAATATAAAGTTTGGAATTCTAACAACTTGATTAGATGATTAGTTAACAGAGAAAAGCGTTTAATAAATTAAATTTTTTAATAATATAAATGAATTATCAATTTTAATAAATTATAAATTTTAATAATAAATGGATTGTCTAGAATGTCAAAGTATAGTATTTGGAGTTCTTCGCGAACTTATAATATAAATGAGATTAGAGAATTATATAAAAGTATTATTTTATTAATTTAATATATTAAGTTGAGTTAAATTATATAATAAAATTATTGTTTTATGGAATAGTAATTTACATATACAATTACGAATCAAATTTCTTCCCAAAACATTTTATTTATTTAATAGTTAATAATTTCACTAAAAATTGAATCGTTCTGAAAAGGACAAAAGTCCGATACGCGTCCCATACGCACGCGCTTAATCGTCTGGATCAAATCAATGTCACCAGTCCCGCCTCGTCCTCTTACTGTTCATTCCACAATCTCACTCATCCATTTTATACCAACTACCGCTCCTCCTAATCCATTGAAGCTTGAAGCTTTTGCACACACCACTTCACTCATCATGTCTTCTACTCGTAACAAACTCTCCTTCTTCCTCTTCCTCTACCTCTTCATCACCACCGTCCACTCCCGATCTCTCCCTGATTTGCTCTCCAAGGGGGTGGGATCGTCGGATTTGCTCTCTGACGGCCTCCACTCTCCTTACCTGATCCTGGAGAAAGAGTCGTCCTGCGAGCAGACGTACGGGTTTTTGCCCTGCACCACGACTGTGCTGGGTAACCTGTTCTTGATTATAGTATACGGATACCTCATGTTTTTGGCTGCTACCTACTTGTCCTCAGGTAGTGAGCTCTTGCTTGAGATTTTGGGGCCTGGTATCGTCGGCGGCCTGTTTCTTCCCATTCTCGGTGCTCTCCCTGACGCTATGCTTATTCTCGGTATTTCTCCATCCTTCTTTCTATTTCCTCTGCTCTCATCGAACACACGTCAGATCGGATAACATCATAATTGGACCTTAAAAACTTGTTTTCAGATTAGCACTGCTTCTTACATTTTTTGCCTTGCAGTATCTGGAATTTCAGGAACTGCAGCAACTGCTCAAAGTCAGGTCTCAGTTGGAATGGGCTTGATGGCTGGTTCAACTGTCATGCTTCTAACTCTTATATGGGGTTCGTGCGTAATTGTTGGAAAATGCGATATTCGGGATACTGACGATGTAGCTGTTGATGGAAGGAATACAAAAGGATTTAGTTTAACTGGTACGATAATCTTCTTACGACTCACTTTTCAAAAACAAAAATTCTCGCCATTCACTGTCCACATAGACAAAGTGTTGACAGAAAATGTTTAAGATCACCATAGATATTAGACTTTAGCTGCTGTTTATAAAAGAATCTACATTAGCTACAACTTTGAATAGTGAAGATTTGACGGAAGTATTTCTTGTGCGACTGAGGGGTGTCTTACGTAATTTTCTATGAAAAGAGAAGGTGAGTGCATTGGGATGATGGGTTGAATAAAATACAATGAGATATCCAGAGCTAGCTCCAGGTTAAGCTGTTTGAAGAGAGCAAGGATAGTCATATGGAGTTTTTACCTTTTGATTAGGGGATCTAAAATGCAAAATACTGGAAAATTACAATCTTAGGCTGAAAATTGTTTCATTGAATTGCATTCATAAATGTTAGATTCTGATGCACGAAATTTCTTTTCTTTTTCTTTATTTCACTATATGAACACAAATATCTTGCCTGCTTTTTTTTGTTTGGATTGAACTTGTAATGTTATAAGGCACGTGCATTTTGAACAAAGAGAATATTTTGCATGGATGCAGGTAGTGGTGTTAGTACAGACATTTGGACTTGCTATGCTGCAAGAATAATGGCAGTATCTGTTATACCTTTTCTTGTTGTTCAACTACCACAAGCTCTCCATTCAAGCTCAGGAAGGCACTTGGCAGTCCTGATTGGCCTAATTCTATCACTATCAATGTTAATTTCTTATTGCCTTTATCAGGTAGCTTGCTTTTCTGATGAAAATGGTGCATCTTGTTTGAATTGTGTTCTGGCTTGATCATTCATTTTTGAGTTACCCTAGGGGTGCATGGTTTTTGGAGTTCTAGTCAAGCACATATAACAGTATGCATGTGCCCCTTGAGTATTCATCATTGAACCTCTAAATAAAAATAATGATTAAAGAGAAAATTTGAGACATTGCTAGTATTTTGAACTAGTTACCATTTTGTACTTCATTCCATCTTCTTCAAGGAAAGAAAAGCGGCGTTTGAATCCATAACTTCCTTCACTGCTGGACAGATATGAGATATTCTTTTTCTTCTTAATTATGTGACAATATTCGGGTTATATTAATAATGTTGTGGTTGTCTTCAAATTGATATTGGGCAGGTCTTCCAGCCATGGATCCAGAGGAGACGACTTGCTTATGCAAAGCTCAAACATGTGATATCTGGAATTTTACAACACCTGAAACAAAAAGCTTTAGGAAGGCTTCTTACTGATGATGGCCAACCTAATGAAGAAGTAATAAGAAAGTAAGTGTACTCATAACCAAAGTGATACTTGTCTTTCTAGCACTTGCTGCTTCAAAAAGTAATTGCTGCTTCTTTTGGCAGGTTATTTGAGGCAATTGATGAGAATAATGATAAGAAACTCTCTGCACCTGAGTTAAGAGCTCTTATAATTGGTATCCGGTTTGAAGAGATAGACTTTGATAAAGATAACGCTGTGGCTGAAGTGATGAGAGATTTTGATACCTCTAATGATGAAAGCATTGATGAGGATGAGTTTGTTGCTGGGGTCATCAAATGGCTTAATGAAGCGAGGAGAGCAGGGGCTTCAGCCTCAGATCCTGGCCCGCATACATTAAAGTATATAAATGACTTCAACTTGGTAAGTGCTACTGTTATAAACAATAAGCTAATCTATTGTCTTGTACTTCTAAGCTAGTCACACTGTGCATAATTTTTTGCAGCAAACAAGGAGAGAGCATGCTTTGTTGGGTCCCGAGCCACAAGAAGAAGAACAAAGTGATGAAGCCGTTGAGGTTGTTGATAACCCCAGAAAGATTTTCATCAAAGCAATGCTGATGTTGTTGTTGGGAACAGTTATTGCAGCTGTATTTGCTGATCCCCTAGTTGATGCTGTTAACAACTTTTCTGATGCAACAAGTATTCCAACTTTCTTTATCTCCTTCATTGCGCTGCCTTTGGCTACCAACTCCAGTGAAGCTGTCTCAGCAATTATCTTTTCTAGTCGTAAAAAGATCAGAACTTCCTCATTAACATTTTCTGAGGTATGTTTCTCACTAAAATTTCAATAGATCTCTCTTTTACTGTTTAATTGGTGATTGTTAGTGATTCCAGCGAGTATTAGGTGTATTGTTGGGGTTACTATTGTTAATCATAATTTTTGAGATTGAAAGGAAAAAGAGTGTCAAAACTTATATCTTTCTGATTTATGTTACGACTTCAATATTTGGTTTGGTTGGTGTTTTAATCACCATCTTCTAGAAAATTTATACTGGTCTAGACCTGAAAAATATGAGTTATGTATGCCTGGGAACGTAATTGTTGAAGTTTGCTTTTGAAAAAGGTGTTTTCCTTCAAATAGAAGTGAGAGTAATAGTGTACGTCTATAATATAAGAGCATGAGATTCCCAACTTCCTGGAATTGAAAAGATTCAGGTGCGGGTAGCCCTGCTCCTGTCGTGGAAGTTCCATCTCAAGTCATTACGTAGAAGCCTTGATTTATACCAAGGATTATCCCACTTCTCATATGTGGTAGCTGGCGAAAAGGAAGTGTCACTTAGAGGGATACTGGTTTCATGCATATGATTGAGTAGGAACCTTAAGCTGTTTTTTTCTGTCTAGTTTTTCGTAATATATCAAGAATACTGCTTGGTTATTTTTTATATCAAGATTTTTTTAGGAATTTGCTAGGTGAAGACAGTTGGCTCCATCTTGTCAAACCATTTCACTGAAGTTCATTGATTTCTTCTTTTATATAAAGCAATATGACTATATTAATCCGCACTTACTGGGTTGTTTATATCGGCTACACGTATTATGACTTGTATGTAGATGCTAACTGTTAACGACGATGTCTCTTTTTACAGCTTTATGGAGCGGTGACAATGAATAACCTTCTTTGCCTATCAGTTTTCTTGGCCCTCGTTTACATAAGGGGACTGACTTGGGACTTCTCATCTGAAGTGTTGGTTATTTTTATTGTTTGTATTGTGATGGGCGGATTTGCGAGCTTCCGCACTACATTTCCCCTCTGGACATCTGGTTTAGCCTACGTCCTCTACCCGTTTTCTCTGGCATTGGTATACGTTCTTGATTATGTTTTTGGTTGGTCATAGAGTGGTCGATGTTGAGAATTTGAATGCAGGCTCTTTGTACGTTGAACTTAAATTGGATGGTTCCCTTTTGGTATTTTATGCGTGAGGTTTCAGACAATTCTATACATGGCTTTGTTCTTCGGCATGATTTTCTATCTATTTTGACGTGTGCCCTGATCCAGAAACAGAGCTTGTAATGATTTGACGGCATTTGTGCAATAAATATGAGTTGGCATGTATCTGACGTCTGACTTGGTTATAATTTTACATTCGAGTTTGTGACCCTTTCAACTCTACATCAATAAGATTACAGGCGATAATAATATGACAAATTCATTTCTAATTTTAAAGTAATACTCATTTCACCCTAGTCCCTAGCTAAATCCTTTATTAATTATAATATACAAGTTTTACTAAAATTAAAAAATATTACATGATATCTTGTAATTGAAGAATTACATAACTCACTCAGCCCATTTTCATCGTTACTGTCTGGAATCTTGTCGCTTGCATCCTTTAGGAGTGGTCGAATTGATATGGTGAAAAAGTATGAAGCTAAAAGATTTTGTATTAAAAATTTTTTATTTACCTTCTTTCAATCGACCTAATGTAGAGTACTCAATTGATATAATTTGTAGATTATTGCATTAATGTGAAGATTTACTCAGTCTATATTCAAAAGTTAATGACTCTGAATTCATCCGTTTCAAAAATAAAATAAAATTCTTGTGGCTTGCGATTTCTACATCTTTCTCCTATCTAATAGAGCTCCTGCGGTGGTCCCTATCCTCAACCAATTATTTGCAGCATAATAGAAAGGTCGGACAAAAAGGAGCCCACCAAAACAAAAGGACATGGCCAGAAGCTCACATGCAAGGGTTTTGTTACCAGCGATGTGCAACCCTCACTCGTTCAATTATCAAAGACATAAAATGGCAGAGAAAGCAAGCACCCAAACTCAAGGTCACAACAAACTAAACTTTCCTTCTTCAAAAGCATAGCATCCAAGTAAGGTAAGTCTTACCTCTCCCCACATGGCTGATGGCCAAGAGTTGGAAGGTCTCTTTCAACCTATAGCTTACATTTGCAGATTTGGACATATCTCAACTTCAAATCTTGTATGATATCAACAAGTGTTGAAAAAGAAATACAGGAACCATCCCTTAGTATGGTCTCAGAAAAAGAAACAGCTGGCTTGCCAAACATTTTACAAGAATGTGCAATATAATGAGACTATAACTTCAAATTGAGATCAACACTTTCACCCAATTCACCACCATTACAGTTGCCACAAGTGTTTGTAGGTTGGCCAATTTGCATTACTTTTGGTGGGAAAAAGCTATAGTAAGGCTGCTGTTGATTTGATACACTTGGTCCTGGTTGGAGAATCGCATCTTCCATGGTAGCCTTTTAAGAAATTCACAAAAACAATCAATTAGACACACACAGAAAAAAAAACCTAAAAAAAGAGTAAGCTATTGAATTGGGGAAATAAGTTGCTGAATCTAACTTGATGAGGTAGCAAGCCAAAGTTAAATGTGTTGTAGTTACGGTAGGCTAGGCAAGACAAAGGGCGCTTGAACTTGGAATCTAGACATGCCAAATTAGATAATGGAGGGGCGAGTGTGAGAAAATCTTCACTGGAAGCCCTGTTTCCTTTAATGACTTTGTTTGAATTAGGCTCCAATCTTGAATTGGAACATGAAGGTCCTTCTCTACAAAGAGGAAAAAAGAAAGACAAAAGAATCAGATGTCTCCCTATATATTAGAGCATCAGAACCTTTGCGAAACCATAGCAACTCGACCAAGTGAAACCTGAAATTTGAGTTGTCTGTTTTAGCATTGAAAGTGCCTCTGTTACCAACAGGTGCTATTTGATCGTCCGATCTACTAATGTTGTGTATGGTTAGAGGAAATTTACAATTGAAAGGGCATGGTGGGTCATCCAGAGAGAACGGATAAGGCCTCTTCACGCCAACCATCTATACCACATTTTGAACAAATATGCCGATTAGTAATCAAGCAATTTACAGCTGCTGCACCATTTTCAATTGGATAAAACAAGAAAAGAAAATAAGGCAGTGCCTTCCATACCACCATTGATAAGCTGCATAATTATTGTATTGAAAACTACATTCAGAACTCGAGGGAAAGGACATATCATGTTCAAAAATTACAAATTGAGAAGGTTAAAAGTGAAGGTGATACCTTCTCTTCCTCTGGCCAAATAGATGCATAGTTGCCATAATAACTTTGGTTTGAAGGGGGCTCCATTTGGAAATTCAGTAATGACGAAGATGAACTTGCTGATGAGACATTCATCTGTATCATTTAAGATAATAGTCTATGAAATAAGTGTTGAAGAAGAAACAGACACAACCTTTGACAAAGCAGTTGAATACGAGAAATCAGAAGAATTTACCATTGATGAAGAAGAAGAAACAGAGGATGAAGGCAGTTGATGCTTCTGTGATCTCGTAACTAAACTGGGAAGAGAAGAAATAGGATTGGATTCGCAAGGAAAATTCAAACTTGATCGAAAGGCCAATCCAGGATCAACCCCAAAACTCTCCTTTTCAAGATTGTATTGGTGTGAGTTCCACATTTTAGGCACATTTCCATGCACTTGAATAGGAACGGATTGCCACCACATAGAGTTAGCTAATGGAACAGTATTTGAGCTATCAACATCAACGTTTCGGGGCTGCAGGATTGAATTTGGAGATGATCGGTCAGGAGGATATGGTATTGAAGAGGAGTAAGACTGATAATTTGGAAGTGGCACAGACAGATTAGAAGGTCTAGTGGGTGACATTGGAGGTGGAGATGGTAAAACTACAGAGCCATCCTTCTTTTGCTGCTCCTCTAGTCTGATCTTTTCAAGCTGTGCCACACCTAGGCCTCTTTGGGGCACCTTTTTTTGCTTTTGCTTCTTGGGGTATCTACCCGCACTTCCAATATTAAAACCAGCACCACCAGTATTACTGCTACTATACTTTTGGGTTTCTTCTTCTTGAGCCATTTCTGTTATCGCTGATGTAATACGTGAACAAAGGAGTTCCCAAAAGATTCAGAACCTAACCATTTGCAAAGACATAGAGAAAAGACCAAAAATATATTCACAGTCGTTTATCTTCGTGTTTAGAACATCAAGATTTGAAGATATTGTTCAAAGTTGAAGTTGGATACGAAGATTTAGTGGGGGACACTGAAATCTTGAGTTTTTATTTTGCCACTTCCAGGTTGGCCGTTCTTGCTGACAAGATTTCAAGCAAATACAGAGATTTAGAGAGATAAAAGAGAGAAACACACAGAGTCTTACTTTCAGGATATGGTAATTTGAAATTAAAAAAAAAAATCCGAAGATTACAACAGCAAAATCTAGAGGAATTCCCAAGAACCCAGAAGTCTAAAGGCAAACGAATAAAGATTGTACCCAAAATCTCGCAGGTTATGGACGAAAGATCGTATCTTTATGGAAAGAGGAGAACAAACCCATAAGCCTAGCCAAAATTTTAGCAAGAGAGAGAGAAACATACAGGATGTGGCTGGAGTGAGAGAAACTGAGAAGGTTTCGGATTTTTCTCAAACCAAATGTTGCTTGTTTGTCTGAGAGACAGATCACAGGAGAAAGTGTTTTAACTATATTTTAAAAAAACATTTTCGTGGCTCTTTGGGTCTCGCTTTCTTCTTGCTGTAACAACCTGTTGTTACAAGAAAAACACAGCAAAAGCCTTGATAAACTAAACTACTATATATAATATGTATACTTTTGTTCCTCACCCACTTCTCGCCCATATCCTCGCTCCACTTTCCTCTTTTCATTGCTAGACCTACTCTCCCTAAATACCCAGCTCCCATTTTCTCTCTCTAAATCGTGGGCTTCAAGTTTCCAAATGGAGCTAAAAGCCAGAGCCTGTCCTAACAAGCCAAATCTTATGCGTCAGTCGAGTTATACAATAATCAAATGCATGTTAAATAAACTCTGGGTACCATGTTATATAATCATTGCTAAATAGTTTTAAATACTGACGAACTCTTATGAGGAGAGAGACCCATGATCTTCTTCTCCCGCATAATTTAGATTCAACAACTACGAAAGAACAGCCAATTGAGTCCTAAAAATATAAGTTATCAAACAATTATTTATAATTGAGTTTGTCGAGTGAATTATTACCTTGTTCCAAAGGTGGAATCAGCCACCCCAGCTGCCCCCACACCTAGGCCCGACCAGATAGTGAGTGAATTATTACCTTATTACATGCCAAGTGGCTCACCCGATTCACAATTACAATGATAAGCATTAGGCGTTGAGGGTAAGGATGACAGTAAATATTTAACCTGATTAATATCTGTATTATTTATCAAAAAAATAAATATGAAGGTCAAAGAAATAAATTTTAAATAGATGTTGAAAAATAAATGTAGATATGGGTGTCGTGATGACCCGAATTGATGGAGACCCATATCTTATCTGTTTTTATTAACTTTATTTTATGTTTTTGTTGAATATTTATGGTTAAATAAAATAAAATATTAATATTTTCTTAAAAGAAATAATTTTAAAATCTCTACTTTATTCCTCAATTCCTAACTTTTCATCGTATTTTATTTTCTTATAAGATGATAATAATGTAAATGATATAGAGATAGAATTTTGAATATTGTGGAGTTCACGTAAATACAATGCTCTGGATATTTCAAACTTTGTTATAGTTCTTAATTGTGAAAAATATATGTTGTCTTTACACTAAACATTATGATTGTTATTATTTCAATTTTATGATTTTTTTAAGACATACAAATTAAAATCTTGACTTATTATTATTAAAATAATTTTGATTTGGAATGTTCGTGTGCTATACAACCCGATGAATATAAAAAAATCTGAACAATTTAATAGATTTAAATATGAGTAGTAAATCATAAAAATCGATGAATATGAATATAAATATAGGTTGAGTAATATCCAAACCGAACTCTACCAATTGTTATTCTTATTTGAGGGTAACTGTTAAAAAATAACTAGATAAATATCGTGTATTTAATTTTCAAACGGAGACGACATCCCTTATCTCGATATAGCTGAACGTGACCGAAAGATCAACCGCAGGTTGCCAATCGGTAGAAAGAAAAAACATGTGTTACTCGGTGAGATGTAGAAATATGAGCGACTCACCGAAAACTGCTTCTTGCCAACTTGTTCTCGCACAAAAATCTGGTAGGGGACAGATTTTCTTGTAAGCGATGGCGGATCAATATTCAATCTCCACGGAGTCCTACGAGGTGATTATTCTAAAAACAAAATGCCCAATAATAATGCATCCAAATCTGTATCTTAAGAACTTCAGGGTGTAGGTAAGTTGATAAAGGGCTCTCTTGACTTAAGTGAGGTCACGGGTTCGAACCGTTCTCATGTATGTAGCAGTTTAAAACTTGAGGCCAGAATTTTACCTCCCACAAGGGATCTACCCGGCTCGAACGGGAATTAGTCTGGGTATAGATGGCTTAAAGGTGCCTTCTCATAATTAAGACCCTCCTAAGACACCTCCTGAGCAATCAAAAAAAAAAAATCTGTATCTTAAGACAAAACCGGAAAATATTCACCGATCGAGGCAATAGAGTCAGCATGTGATTGACTATGGATGATCAATCCAAATAGGTTCATATTTTAAAAGTAGCTTAAAGCATCACAAAATGGCATGCGTTCTTGGTTAAAAAGTTTAATCAAGTTGAATAGTTACCTCGTTTCAAAGAATGATCCATAGATTTAAATCTTTTATTCTATACTTGGTCTAGATTTGACAAATTTTCTAATCCTAAACTAGAGTTGGTGATTTTTTTTCTGCTTTCATATTTTAAAGGAATTAAATTTCAAACGGTTTAAGCTAAAGGGTTTGTTAAGATTTTCTACTTAGAGGGTGGAATTAGAATGAAATTAAGAATTACAAGTAAAGTTGAAGTTGGGATAGAATCGAATTGATACGCAATTAGGAGCTTAATTGCTTTGTTCAAATAACATCACGAGTTAATTACATCTTTAGGCTTAAATGAACAGAACACTGAAAATTATTAAGAGTTTATTATCACGCTCTTTAATTGACCTAGGAAGAAATTGATTCTGGGAGCAAAAACTGAAAGTTATCAAAGTTTAGGGCTTCTGTTGTGATTTTTTATTTTTATTTCATAACTTAGTTTTTATTTTCTTTTAATAAAAATATGTTTCATTGTGAATTATGAATTAGTTAATTAATTTTATTTTAATATTTATATAATATATTAATAAAAATTAATAATAAATTAGTTATAAGATAAAATTTTGTTTATAAACTAATATTATATATCATAATATATGTCAAAACAAAAAGATTGCCTAGAAAGAAATAGTAACTCGTGGTGGATCGATGGTCTATTAGGTACCTAGCCCAGTCAACATTAGAATAGGTTCATGGCTCTATAGAGAAGAGTAGCAAAAAAAAAAGACCATGAAACATAGTACCTCGAACGTACCTCAATATACAAAGAATAACAAAGAAGTGGGTGGTACGAGTTGCAGACAAGAATTGACTCATAATGTGAACATCATGAGTAATATGTAAACGAGAGACAGTAAGACAAATAAGACTATCGACTAATTACTGATAAAGCTTACTATCACTAAGTAACTCCCATCAGTAGTAAAAAGGTGATCATTAGAGTCAAATGAAGTGTTAGCAGTCTTAGTATCAATTATCCTAGCTAGAGAGATGAGATGGGTAGCATCCTTTGCTTGTGACAGATAATATCCAAATTAATCCAAGGATATCTTGAGACTCAAAAATAGATCAAATTACCCAAGTCTTTCATCCCAAACTATTAATGAAGAAAGGACTTAAAGGTAGATATAATCTGTAAATCATCACCAGTTATTATCATAACATCCACATAGAGAAGGAGAAAAGTATACCCTTGATTTGTTTTGCAAAGAAATAAGGCATGATCATAAAAACTAGACTTTAAACCAAGTTGTCCAATGGTGGAATTAAAATTTGCAAACTAGGCTCCAGGAGCTTGTTTTAATCCATACAAGGCTTTACGGAAATGATAAACCTTATTAGGAGGATGATCATACCTCGAAGAAGGTTACATGTACACTTCTTCTATTAGATCTCTTTAAGGAAGACATTATTGACATCCATTTAGAATAGTTGCTATCTTTTGCTGTCAACAATAGCAATAAGATACTAAGGTTAATCTGGCTACAAGAGCAAAGGTCTCCTTATAATCAATGTCATATTTCTAAGTAAATCCTTTAGCAATAAGGTAAGCTTTATGTCTTTCCACTTATCTATATGCTTGAGTCTTTATTTTATATACCCATTTACATCTAATAACATAATTGTTTGGAGGTAAGTCAACCAAGTACCAAGTATTAGTGTTAAAGGGAGCCTATAATTCTTCTTCCATTTGCTATAAAGGGTCAGGGTTGGCCTCAAGATAGGTGTGAGGTCCATATAGAGAAAGAATAGTGGAATAAATATTGTCTTTAAGATGAAAAGAGGGTTGACTTTCTCAAGGGGAACGATGGAGAAGTTGATAAGACTTGGTAGATTTTGATGAATGAGTAGATTATGAAAAATTATTTGGTGAAAGTGGAGGATCTATAACTAGGGAAGATAAAATGGAATTAGGTGCTAGTTTTGTTGAACTATTAGAGTTGTAAAATAGGCTTGCTGAAGAAATATTATGAAACAAAGATATGGTAGGATTAAAAACATTATTGTAAGGGTTCATTAACTAAGAATTTTGAGCATGTGAGAAATATTTTATGTTCCAAAAGGTTACATGTCGAGAGATTCAAAGTCTTTGAGATAGGGGATCCCAACTTCTATATCATTTATGCTTTATGTGACTATGTCTTACCCAAGAAAACAATATAAACGTGCTCTTGGTTCTAGTTTGGTGTGCTCATGAGGTTGTAAAAGAACAAAATATGCACATCCAAAAACTTTAAGAGATCGGTAGCTAGGAGCATGATTGAATCAGCGCTCATAGGGAGAGACATTACCTATGGTAGGAGAAGGAATACAATTGATAGTATAAATAGTAGTAAGAGTTGCTTCATCCTAAAAGTTTTTAGGACATGAAGAGGATCTAATAAGAGCTCAAAAATGTGTCAAGAATATGTCTATATTTGTGTTTGGTTTGAACTTTTTTTAAAGATATGTTTGGGCATAATCTCTTAATGATGGTCCCTTGTTGAACAAGAAAGTTGGTGAAGATTGTATCTTTGTATTCTATGGCATTATTAGTGCGAAATGTTTTAATTATGCAAGAAAATTATGTTTGAATCATATTAATGAAGTAAGAGTAAATAGAGAATCGTTTAGATCTATGTCACATTAGATAGATCTATGTATAGCAAGAAAAATAATTGATAATGATAACATAATATCTCAGACCATTCATAGTTTCATAAGGTGCAGAGCCCTAAATGTCATTGTGAATTACATCAAAAGGTGTTAAAGAAATAAAATCAATAAGAGAAAAAAGGTAAGGTATGACTTTTAGATAATTTACAAGAGACGCAATCAAAATGTTCAGCCTTAATAGGGCCTAGAGTACCACTAGAAATTAAAGATCCTAATCTAGAAGTAAAAGGATAACCTAATCGAGAGTGTAATGTATAAGAAGTGACACCACCAGTAACAAACTTGGAGGGAAGATTCAGGGAAGTAAGCTCAAATAGTTGTCCAACCTTACGCCCTTTCTCAAGGATCGTGCCTATTTGTGGATCTTGTATAATGCAACCATGACTAAAAAAGGATAAATTTAACACCAAGTTCACGTAAATGTCCAGCATAAATAAAGGTTTTTAGGTCAGAATAGTTTGGATATATGAATAGTACCTATACATTATACATTATACATGTATAATCAAGTTATCAGCAATATGAACAATATGTTAAATATACGATGTTGTTAATGATTCAAGAATGGAGGAATAAGAGGTTGTATGATTGCAACAAGTAGGATCATAACACCAAGATGTTGAAGCACCTAATGTGATATATAAGATAGGGAACGATATAATACTAGAGTCTAGTTGGAGTTATTGAAGAAGGGCATAAAGATCCTTTAAAGAGAATTTAGGAGAGGTGCTCTTTGTTGGACACTCAACGGCAGCAGCAGTAGGGCAAGCAAGTTAGGAAGACTTGGAGGACTTACCTTGTCTAGAGTTCTATTTAAATCTTTTCCTAATTATGAATATGCCTAGATAGTTTATAGTAGTCACAAGATTCCTTACAAAAAATTCTTGCTCTCATTATGAGATGTTTGAGGAGAGGTATGAGTTGTAAGAACATCAATAGATGTGACAAATTTTTCCATACGGAGTGTATTGAGGTAGATTTCCTCTAAGATGAGCTCCTCAATTATAGTGACGAGATTGGGTAGGGATCCTTGATGAAAGAGAGAGTTGTGAATAGGTTTAAGCTCATATTTAAGAGTCGCCAAAAAAATTTCATATTTGTTGATAATCACAAAGATTTGCATATATAATAGTAGCATCAGGACTGGGCTAGGTAGGATCCCTAAGTGCTAATTGATCACAAAGTTCTTATAATTTGAACACATAACTTTGTATTGTTTGTCCCAGTTATTATTGTATTCGATGAAGTTTTCTATATAATTGAAATTTTGTTAACATCATCAAATATAGAGTAACAATGATTCAAAAAAATTCCATACCTCCTAGGTTATGTCAAAGTGTCAAAAATAATTGTAATTGCTTTAGCACGTGTATTTCTAAACCATATTAAAATTTGATGATTTATTCCATCACAGGCTATTAGTCATTCTATGAATACAACAATGTCTTCATCTTTATTTTGGGTAGGTTTGGGTATTTCTCTAGTAACAATATGCCAAAGGAGCCTCCATTTAAAAATGCTACACATTTCCTTAGCCCAAAGATCATAATTGAGACCATAAAAAATGAGATTAGTAGGATTGAGGAAGATTAGAGGCACACATAGTGAATGACGACAATAAAATAGGAAAAAATATGTTTAAAGAGATGGAATTTGATTATTCTAACCTCAACATTGAATTCAAAATATTGAAAAACCTAAGGAAAAAAGTGTTTGAATCAAGCAGTTAAAGTGTTTTTTAACTCTTTTTGGACTGAACTGGACTGTTGGGTTTGAAGGAGAGGAGTTGTTACAAACTTTAACTCTATTTGGACTGAACTGGACTGTTGGGTTTGAAGGAGAGGAGTTGTTACAAACACATAGATAAATAAGATAGTGACATGTGGATAAACAAGATAGTGACACGTGGATAAATCAGATAATACACGTGGACAAATAAAACAATAGCATGTCACTAAATATGTGACATGGCAATGAGTACGATGATATCTGGCTTGGATATTTGATGAAGTGGTAGATGATGTGTACAATATATGGTAGTTGACGTGTGTTGATGTGGCATTATAAGACTTTTTCCTTCTAGGACTAAACCACTTCGATTGCTTGGAAGTTAAATGATGTCGTTTAGATTGTGCACTTCCTCCCGATAGCTGCAACTAGGGGTATGTTTGGGAGTTTATGATGGAATGGAATAGAATGACAATTAATGGAACGGAATGGAATGGAATGAAATGAAATGGGCCACTCCATTGTTTGAAAGTTTAAATAAAATAAGAGAGGGACTTCTTTGACCATTGTTTGGAAGTGATACTAAAAATGAATGGAATGGAATGACTTGTAATATTTTTTCCAAAATTACCCTTGTAATAAAATATGCATAGTTGCCATGAAACTATTTTAGTAACCCCAAAGCATTTCAAATTGTAGGATGCCCAGAA
>JAOSBK010000206.1:50821475-50868864 GCA_027568895.1 Erythroxylum shatona
GATGTCTAACTTCAATATGTTTTGCCCTCGAGTGTTGTATTGGATTCTTTGATAGATTGATAGCACTTGTGTTGTCATAGAAGATTGAAATTTGATCTTCTTGTATGGAGTAATCTTCTAGCTGATACTTAATCCATAACGTCTGTGAACAACAACTTGTTGCTGACATGTATTCGACTTCTGCTGTAGATAGAGCAATTAAACTTTGCCTTTTGTTTAACCGAGGAATTATATTATGACAAAGAAAGTGACAACCTCCACTTGTACTCTTCCTATCAATCTTATCTCTAGCATAATTAGCATCATAGTAGCCAATTAACCTGAAATCTTTACCTTTCTTATACATTAAACAGAGATCAGTAGAACTTGCTAAGTATCTCAATATTCTTTTAACATCAATATAATGAGATTCTCTAGGATTTGCTTAAAATCTTGCACACAAATAAACACTAAACAGTATATCAAGTCTGCTTGCAGTTAGGTAAAGTACAGAAATAATAATTCCTCTGAAAAGAGTTTGATCAACCTTCTTACCTGCTTCATCCTTAGATAAAAGAATTGAAGGATGCATAAGAGTTGATATTGGTTTCATCTTCTCCATTTTATATTTGACTAACAGTTCTTTGATATATTTTTGTTGATGAATACAAATCTTTTCTTCGGTTTGTTTAATTTGTAAACCAAGAAAAAATTTCAATTGACCCATCATATTCATTTCAAATTCACTTTTTATAATATTTTTAAAACTGGAACATAGAAGTTGCACCAAAAATAATATCATCTACATATATCTGTACTATAATGAAATCATTTTTAATACATTTTCTAAATAGAGTCTTATCTACTTGCCCTCTAATAAAGTCATTTCTAATCAAAAATGAACTTAGAAGATCATATCAAGCATGAGGTGCTTGTTTTAATCTATACGAAGCTTTATAAAGTCTATAGACATAATCTAGTTTATCAGAATCTTCAAAACTAGGAGGTTGCCTTACATAAATTTCTTCATCTATAAAACCATTCAAAAAGGCACTTTTCACATCCATTTTAAACAGTTTTTTATCATGACAAATAGTATATGCAAGCAAAATCTTGATAGCTTATGGTCTAGCTACAGGAGTATAGGTCTCATTATAGTCTATTCCTTCTTGTTGATTATAGCCTTGAGCTACTAATCTAGCTTTGTTACAGTTTACTCTTTCTAATTCATCTAGTTTATTTTTGGATACCCATCTAGTTCCTATGATAGACTTATTGGGTGGCCTAGGAACTAAAGACCAAACTTTTTCCCTTGTAAATTGATTTAACTCCTCTTGTATGGCCAAAATACAAGCTTCATATTGAAGAGCATCATCAATTTTTTTAGGTTCTAATTCAAAAACAAAAGCTATATTTGCCTCCCTTCTAAATTTAGACCTAGTTCTCACTTCTTCTGAAGTTTCGCTTATAATCAAGTTTTCTAGGTAAGAGGATTTATACTTCCACTCGTTTCTAAGACTAAAGTTTATAGGAATAACTTCTATCTTATTAGGTGGAACATCTGGTGGTGACATGTCTAGGTTATCAATTAAGGGAGCAGATAGAGTTTCATCATCAGAATCGTCTCTTCTATCTATATGAGAATCATCATCAAACTTAACATGCATAGATTCTTCAATAGATTTAGAAACAAGATTATAAACTCTATAAGCTTTAGAGGACATCGAATATCCTAGAAAAATTCCTGAATTGATCTTAAAATCAAATTTATCCTAATTTTTTTGTATTCAATATAGTGCATTTGCAACCAAAAAGATGGAAGTAAGAGATGTTTGTCTTTCTTCCTTTCCATGACTCATATGGAGCTTTATTTAAAATAGGTCGTAAAAATACTCTGTTTTGAATATAACAAGCTCTACTTATAGCTTCTCCTTAGAAATACTTAGGAAGATTCATTTCAAATAGCATAGTCCTTGTAATTTCGTAAATTGTCCTAATCTTTCTTTCTACAACTCCATTTTGTTGTAGAGTCGTAGGAGCAGAGAAATTATAGAAAATTACATTCTCTTCAATAAACATTCTAAATTATTCATTTTCAAATTCTCCACCATGATCACTCCTAATTCTAGCAATAGAAATTCCTTTTTCATTTTGTAACATTTTGGAAAGAGCTTCTTAAGAGATTCATCTTTCTATGATAAAAACAATATCCAAAAAATTCTAGTGAAGTCATCAACAATTACGAGACCATACTTCTTTCTGCTAAGACTTAATGTTCTAGTTGGACTAAACAAATCTATACGTAACAGCTCCAAATGTCTAGATGAGGTTACAACATTTTTAGAAGAAAATGATGTTTTTAATTTGTTTTCCTTTCTGACAACTCTTACAAAATAAATCTATGTTAAAACTATTTTTGGTAATCCTCTTACCAAATTATGTCTAACCAACTTAGAAATATATTTAAAACTAACATGACCTAGTTTTTTATGCCAAATCAGTTTTTCATCATATGTTGATATAAAACATGAAATATTTTTACTTTTCAAAACATCTAAATTAATCTTATAGAGATTGTTTCATCTCTCAGCAGAAAAGAACGTAGAACTGTCCTTGTTTTTGACTACACAAGAATTTTGATTAAAGGATACTTTAAAATCAAAATCACATAATTGACTTACACTAATTAGATTATGCTTTAATCCTTCAACTAGTAAAAATTATCAATAGATGCAAATGAATCTTTACAAATTTTATCGATTCTAATTATTTTGCCTTGCTGGTTGTCTCCAAAAATTACTATTCCTCCTTTCTTATCTTGGAGGTCTAGGAATATAGACCTTCTTCCTGTCATGTGTTGCGAGCATCCATTGTCCAAGTACCATTGGTGCTAGTTGCTTTTTCAAATAAGGGAGATCTGTAGTATATATTATGTCTTTCATAAATATCTATATTTTCTTAGGTCCTTTGGGGTTAGACTTATAATAATTCCTCAAATAATAAGAGTATTATTTCTTATTCTTTTTGCTAGAAACACAATTCTTATTATAATGAACATTACTATTAGTAAATCCTAAACAACTCTTATCCTTTGTATGTCTATATTTTCTATTCATATCGTTCATCTTTTTAGTACTATCAGTAAATGTTGATAAATCTACCGAAAGACTATTAATCCTTTATTTTAGTTAATTAATTTCTTCATATTTATCTACAGTTACTTTCTTTCTCATATTGTCTACTTGTTTCTTAAGACAATCGCTTTCTTTCTTTAATACTTTCGTGTTCTTCAAGCTTTCAAAAAATTTCTTTTTTCAGAATTCTATATTTCTTTAGTATAGCATGAAAATCTTCTAATAATTCTAAATATGCTTCTTGAAGATCATTAAGGTTAGAAGTTACCTCATCGCTGCATTCTTTTTCAGCTACCAAGCATATATTTGCTTGTTCTGATGCTACTGAATAAGAATTAGATTCGGATGAATCTAAGTCTTCCCACATTGCCATTATGCTCTTTTTGTTTTTTTTTTTTACTTTTCTTCTATTTTCTTTTGAGCAATGGACATTCAGACTTATAATGTCCTAGTTTGCTGCACTCGTAGTAGATGATAGATGTTTTCTCATTCTTGACTTCTTCTTTGCTATTCTTCTTAAAAGAAAAATCTTTATTTTCTTTCGTTTTCTTTTTCCACATCCTTCTAATCTTTCTTGAAATGAAGGATAATTCATCATCATCTTCACTTGAATCTTGATCAGACTCACTAGTATTATTATCCTTAATTTCATCAATCTTTAATGATTTTGAAGATGTGTTTTTATTTTTCTGGTTCTTTTGATTCTTCTGACCAGCCTTTAATGTCATAGACTTATCTCTTCTAGGTTTATCTTCTGCATTAAGCTCTACTTCATGTATCATCGGTGAATCAAGCAATTCATCTAGCTTTAGTTTACTTAAGTCCTTGGCTTCTTGTATTGCTGTAACCTTGGGTCTTTATTTTTTAGGTGGGCTTTTGAGAATCATCCTAACATGATCTTGATTATCGTAGATTCTCCCAAGAGCTTTAAGTCCGTTAACGATTGTTTGAACTCATCCAAACTTCTAATCAATAGATTCCTCATCTTTCATTTTGAACAACTCATACTAATGAACAAGAATACTGATCTTGGACTCTTTCACTTGATTTGTGCCTTCGTGTACAATGACTAATGTATCCCACATCTCCTTTGTAGATACGCATCCATGAGCCTTATCATATTCACTTCTACTTAAGGCACAACTTAGAAAGAACTGGCCTTTGAGTTCAACTGAAATCGAGCTTTCTGATCGGCTGACCATCTGTCATGAGAGATGATATTGCCTTCATCATCTATTTGTGTATATGGACAATTCTCGATGATATCCTAGATCAATATGTGTGGATTCTATGAAGAGCTGCATCTTGTCCTTCCAATAATGATAATCCTTACCATTGAATGTAAGAGGTCTTGTGATCGAGGCACCTTCAGCTATAAAAACATGTGATTCAACCATATATCTTTGTCCTCACTTTGTGACAGTGTTTCTTGGAAACCTCGCTATAATACAAACTGAAGTAAATCACTTGTTAATATAGAAATCCAATATAATATGTAAACTACACAAGAAGGGGGGTTGAATTGTATAATCTTTTCGAAAATATTAATCTTTTGAGACTTCTTGAATTTCTTAACAAAATTCAAATGATTACTAAAAACACTTTGCTAAAGTTGATAAGCAATGCAATCGCAAGTAATTTTATCTACTTGTCTAACACATGAAAATAAAAGATAGGGGTTAGAGAATAGAAGCTGTGATTTTATACTGGTTCATCCCAAACCTTGGGCTACGTCTAGTCCCCAGAGTTTTTCTAAGATTTCACTATACTCTTCAACTTTACAAGTAGTCTTTCAATATGTAGAGCCTCTTCAGGTCTGTCTCACAAAGTATTCTTTATCAACTATGTTAGCCTCTCCAGGATCTAGCCTTCCCTTCTCTCTCTATGAAAAGTATTTTTGAGCTTTCATGTTACAAATGTGTTTGCTCACTTCTTTTGCACTTTGAATACCGAATTTTTTCTAAAATCAAAATGTTCAAGAGTAATTCTCTATCTCTATGTGTATGTAGTTTTCAACTAGAACTAATATTTATAGCCTAAGTCTCTAACTATCTTCTTGATAATTGCTTTTTAAATCTTCTATAAACAGTTATTAGTTGAGTTCTGTAACTAACTCCAACTAATTAACTGACTAACATTTTAGAATATCTTCCTTTTGTATCATTTGGAATAATTTTTCTTCTGTTAATATATTTCATCTGTTATTCTGCTTCACCTTATGTTGCGCTTCGTCTTATGCTTTGACTTCATCTTATGCTTCGTTTTATGTTGCTCTTCGTCTTATGCTTCGACTTCATCTTATGCTTCGTCTTATTCTTTGACTTCATCTTATGCTTCGTTTTATGTTGCTCTTTGTCTTATTCTTCGACTTCATCTTATGCTTCGTCTTATGTTGCACTTAATCTTATGTTGCACTTCGTCTTATGCTTCGACTTCATCTTATGCTCCGACTTTGTCTTATGCTTCGTCTTATGTTGTGCTTAGTCTTATGTTGTGCTTTGTCTTATGTTGTGCTTTGTCTTATATTACGTTTTGTCTTATATTTATTCGCACACTTAACAAACTCATCAAAACAATTCATTCATTTCTAAGATTATTATTATTTGATTGTCATCAAAATTATTAAAAGTGAAGTCCTCTTGACTTAACAATTGATACATGAAAATTAGGATGATTAAGCCTATAATTGAGAGACAACATTGATCATTGTGTGACAAATAGAATAGTAAGTTGATGACAATTGGCAGCTATGATTACAAGACATATGACTTACTAATATTTGTAGCACGTGATAGCATATTTACTTGATAAATGTTAAACAGGGCTTTAGACATATGGCAATTTAATTTGGTGACATATGTCATTATAGTAAGGTGGCACCTAACACCATAGGTGTAAGCTTCAATAGGAGCAACTCTAACTAAGCTCATTCTTGTTTTTCTTTCCTCTCACACACCACCAAAACACTATTCTCTTTCACCTCCTTGTTTTTGTGTATGATTATGTCCAATTACTACACAAATAATCAATGTTTTACCTTCACAAATTTATGTAAAAGATCATATTGTTGTTGGTCATTGAACCTAGCCAAAATCCATCCAAGTTCCACCTTGAATGTGTGATGATTTTGCATGTTTGGAGTACTGATTTAGAATGAATTTTGAGATAGGATTAGAACTAAACAAGTGAGTAAAAGATTAGTGTTTATGGAATGTTATAATAGAGAATTGATGATGAAGAATCAGGATGAATTGTGAATGATGTTAATGATTGATTGAGCTAGAAATTTCTGCATAAACTTTGATCCTTTTTGTTCTATTTTTGCAAGTACGAAAATAGTAGGTTATAGAATGTTAAATGGATGATTTAGATTTATATTTGATATATAAATGAAGGTGGATTCATGGTAAAGATAGTTGTTATTGAAGTGTTCTTGAATCTGGAAAATTAAAGCTATAGTTCAAAATTTTGGTTTCAAATTCATCTTCCTTTTTTTGATCTATTTAACATATCTTTAAGGCAATAATTTGAAGAAACTGAAAGAATGAAAGTTGTGGATATAGGTCTTAGCTTGACCTTTATGAAAGTTTCTTGATAAAATAGTGACAAGAGCTTGAGTTATGCTTGTTTTCCTAATATTGCCTGTGACAAACACCTATATAAAAACCTTATATTATTTCCTGATTTTTGGGGACTTTAGAGCTCGAATTAGTCAAAGTATAAAACATGAAAAATGTTTATTGATGTCTTATTAGTGCTTCTATGAAATATTTTGTCTGGAAGATATCTTGATAAGTTTATGTAGTTAATTGAATTCATAACCTAAAGAAGGGAATGTTTTGATGTGGTTGAGTTCAAATCTAGAAAATTATGGTTTGTTAAAGGAATAAATGAGTTATTTTAATGCGAACAAGATCTTGAGAACATGAGAAATGTGTATAAGGTATGGATGAATGAGCATTGAAGAACGTGGGGTAATTATGAATGAGAATTGAGTAAATGTATGAAAATATATTGCTGGAAAAAGTTTGGTGAATGTATAGATTTAGCTTGCTAAAATTCTAGATTTAAAGTAACAATTGTGTGTGCGTGTGTTATAAGAGGTTTTTGATCATGAAAATGTTCAAGGATAAGTGTAAAATATGAATTTTTAATAGTATAAAGATGTTTTTATGAATGCAAATTAGATCCAAAGAATATGAGTATAGTGAATTAAATATGATTGAATAAGAATTAAGGAAATTGTGTGAATGTCTAGTACTAGGAAAAATTTTATGAATTTATGAATGATGAATGGAAAGTGATCAAGTTTACTTAAGGCATAAACCTAATTGCAAACTAAATGATGTACAAGTCATGATATATAAATGATTAAGATTTGTGAATAAGGTTACATACCTGGAATGATCAATTGAGCATGCATTGAACATGACACATATACATGCGTAAATTTTAGTATTTATCTTATTGATCAAGTATTGATGTCTACATGTGTGTATTGCTTGATTTAGAGGCACAAGTTGACTGATACCATCCAAACATTGCCGGTTCTTCGAGGTAATAGCTAACTGAAGTGTACTGTGAGTAACCTACATGTGTAACCTCGATTAGAAACGTGTTCTGTTCATATTATTTTGATAGAACTTGATTTCTCTATATTGAATCAATATTGATGTAATTATGATATTGATGATTCCAGACAATTGATTGTCCGAAGAGTTTGATATTTAATGGGAGTGTTTGTAATTTGAATGTGAATAAGGAAAATGAATTCTCAACTATATGTTAAATGCCTGACATAGATCGGATGAATTATGGTAATTGAATGCATTTCTTGACTGAAAAATGATTGATTATATATTATGTTAAAATGTTGTAACCAGAGCTGCCAACGTAAAAAGAGCTTTAAGCTCAGATATATGCACACAAAGCCTCAGATTCAACGTTTAATGAACTCGGTATCTACAACTGGTACGGGACAATACTGAAATGAGCCTGGTATCTATAATGGATATGGAACGGATAACCGATAAATAGACACTCGATCACAACAAAATAAAAATAGAAGTGAGTATCATTTGCATTTGCATTTATATTTTTACATGTGTTTATGAAATTGTTTGCAAATAAATGTTGAATTATATTGAGATAACATTATAAAATACCTATAAACTTGATGGAGATATGATGAATTGTGATAAATGAGGGAAATATTCTGAGATGTTTCTATGAAGTTTTTGCATTCAAAAGGTGCTTCTAAAATGATTAAGTAAATTGATTGTATTGTTAAGGTGCTTGTTGAAGCATGATGAATAATATGATATATGAGGCATAAATCTATATGATGTTTTATATTGATTGAGCTAGGTTTTATTCATGTGATATATATGATCTGTTTTGAGTGAACACATCAATGATGGTTTACTAATTGAGTTCGCGAAATTTATCAAAATTGCAATGCTGATTTTCAGGTACTGAAAAGAGACCTTGCTTTTAAAGCAATCTAATTAGTGTCTAGTATTATCCATTTTAGGATTAAGATATAGCTCAAAGGTCTAGTTAGTTCTCATCTGAGAAGTTTAGATAGAGTGCTTCTATATAGTTTTTCATCTCATGTAGAATATTTTGTATAAATAGTGTGAACGTAGATAGTTTTTGTATTGTAACTATATGGATGGTTTGTAATGAAATGACAATGTAAAACATATTTTGTTAATGAAATGAGATATGCTAACATTTTAAATACTTATTTTCTTTATCATGCCATATGAAGTGAATGTGATTACTCTAACATGTCATTCCCAAAGGGTTTGTGCCCGGATAATCTAAAGAATGTCAGGCTTATGTCCTATGGTAGTGGGATGTTACACATTTGGTGCAATGAATTTAAATGATGATGATGATAAGGCTCCTCTCAAAGATGCAGATTTTGTACCCAATGATAATTGGAGTCGGTGTAGTTATAGCAGATATCCCTCCTAGATGATTGAATGAACTTTCAGGTTTTTATTTCTCTTATTTTAATTTTACCTTTATTTGATGTATAAGTTAAATTATATATATGCAATGGAATTGTAAATGTTTTTTTTTTCAAGTTTCACTTCTATATGGTTGTTTCCTCGTCACAAACTCTTATTGTAAATTTTAATAGTTAGAAAGTTTAGGATATTTTTTGTTTTTTATTTAATGTTTTGGTGTAATTATTATTCATTATATGATGAATTATAATATTTTAAATACTTTGTATTATTTTCAATTTTATATGTGTATAATGATTGCCTTTTATCATATTAATTATGGTTATTATTTAAATGTGAAATATCTGAAAATTATTGTTAATAAATAAATAAATTATTATTATTTTAAATTTTTATTATAATTTTTTAAGACAAGATTGATGTAAAATTACAAAATATACAGTACAATATATTAATGAATTATTTTTCAATTTTTTAAAAAATAAAGAGATTATTTCATAAATTTAAAAAATTGTCCAAAACGAGAGCTAATATTAACTTGTACTAGTACAATACTGTACTAGAATCTGATTTATTTCTTAGGCCAATACAATATTCTTAACATTGATTTGGAGGAGGCATTTAAATAGGGAAAAATGAGGGTGATAAACTGTAATTAATGGGCCAGTAGTTTCAAGAACCAAACATGGCTTTGTTGTTGGGCTTTGCTGAGTTTATGCCTTGCAAGCATTGTTTAGAATATCCTACTCTATTAGTCCATACTTACCGAACTAGCCAAAAACTGACATTGAGCAAAAAAAGAATCATACCAGACTCTGTTACCGATTGGCACCAACTCTTTCGATTGGTTTCGGTCAATAATGGTTGGTTACCAAAGTATCGGTCAGAAATATAAAATTAAAAAATTAAAGACTAAATAAAAAATTTAAAGTTTCTCCTACATAAAATAATTATTATTTATGCATAAAAAATATGATAAAATTGTCTATTATTTATTTAATAAATAATAACTATATATTATGTCATTAGACTTATACAAAGTTATTATAGATTACATAATTAAATATATTAGTTTAATAAAATCATATTTAATATTACGATAACTTCTGAAATATGCAAAATAGTAGTTGAAAATAAATTTACTTTAATTTATGAAAAATATATAAAAATGATATTAATAAAAATAAAAAAAGTATTTATTATATCAAATTTATATTATTATAAATTCTTAAGATATAATTAAATAAAGTAAATTTATTTTAAATAATTATCTAAAATGGTATGGACACTATGTATATCAAGTCTGGTAGAATCATTGTTTGCAAGTTTCGCTCTAACATCTGTTTCTTGCCCACACGACTCTGAGGAAACAGTGTATCACATTCCCACGCGAGATGCAGGAGCGTATCAGCCAAACTTTCGGGTTCTGCAATTTTCAAAAACATTTTTATCATTATTATTATATGCAAATTGATGTCTAGCCAGTGATATTTCGTACCTTAAATTAAGTATGTGAACAGTATTTTATTTAGCTAGCGATAAGTTGATGTCTCAACAAATGATAAAATTTAATACAACTCATATATATAGAAGAAAAATGTAAAATATTTCTTAATTATATAATACATAATTATGCAGTGTACCGATAACAGAAGAATGCGCGCGTGGCTTATGTTGTAGTTTTACAAGAAATATGAGGAGGAAATTTTATGACGGCAACAAAGATTCTGGAGATTCTATCACGTGCCAAGAGAGCCACCAAATTGGAGAAAAAGTTTTGATTTAGGACCTCAAGTTTTCCTCTGGTTTGGAATTGTCACACATCTCCCACGTTCCTCGCGCTTTCTTTGCTTCCCATCTCACCCAGCTTTCCAACTTCATGAACCTTTGACTATAGTTGAAGAATTCCCATTTGCTTCCTCCATATTCTTATCTTTCCTGGGTATCTCTTTTTATTTTTTTTTAATAGATTTGCCATCTTGATCTGGGCTGCTGATACTTTTAAAGTTGCGTTCTAAAGTTCCAGTCTTTCTTAGGAAGAATGGTTGGAGCTATATCTTTGGTGGGTTCATCCATGGTGGACTCGCATCCTAATCCCTGTTTGTGCTTGGATGCACTGCCCACAACTAATATTGGTCACAAGAAGAGCGGAGACTTGGTTTTGCGGAGGAGTTCAATGAAGAAGAAGCAATCTGGTAAAGGGTCTTTGGAGCTGGGAAGCTCTTTTGTGGACTCATGGCAGGATTGCAGGCTATCATCGAGAGCGATTTCGGGTATTATAAGTAAAAGTTCGAGGAAGCAGAGAAAGGATCGAAGACTTATGGTTGTCAACGAGTTGGCAGGGCAATATGAAGACAGTTTCGAGGATGTTAAGACAGTAAGCATAACGTTCCAATATTCTCTGTTCTATGATTCCTTTAGATTTTGTTTTCCATTTTCTGCTGGCAATGTCTTTAGTCTTTCTTTCGCAAGACTTAAAGTTTCTTATTAGATGAAAACACAAAAAAGGGAGGTCTATTAAGAACTCTGATGAGAAGATCACTAAAATCTCATACGGTAGAACTTTGTTGAAACGAGTGTCTGCAGCGAAGATCGTGATTCACTCTTTCTTGCAACTGTATCATCTGAAACCAAGAAGAAATGTTATCATGAATTCTGCTTTAAATTACTTATTGTATAATGAGATCTACATATTCGATGTATGCCATAGCTTTTAGTTTCAGGTTTATCGAAGGACTATTGGGAATGTAATCTAATTGTAAACACCAGGACCAAGCAACACTTGAACTCTGTCTCCTGCATATGAAGCACAAATCTTAGAGAGTGCATTCATGTCTACATTTTCTGATAATCGTTTTTGGATTTCTAAATTGACCAAGATGTCCTACTTGCAGCAACTACTGAACCTTTTCACGTACAAAGCCGTCAGGACTGTTCTTAACCAGCTTTATGAGATGAATCCAACGCAATATAGGTGGTTCTATGAGTAAGTAAGATCATTTGCACTGTACACGCCTATTGGTTGATTTTTTGCAAAAGAAAAAAGCACATGGCAGGACAACCAGCCCACTACTTGTCACTTGATTATCCTTGGAATTTAGACAGGTTTATCTCTGAGTAGGAATTGAAAAATTATTTCTCAACACTCAAATGAATTCATAACTTGTGGAAGATTTTACCGCATGAAGTACTCTGTTTTCGTACACCTATATCTTCTGAGATTCACTCATCTCCACATTTCTGACAGCTTTGTTGCTTCTAACAAGCCTGGAGATGGCAAACGTTTCATTCGCGTCCTGGGCAAGGTAGTTCCTGGAGCCTTTGTGTTCTGTCCGTCCCATTATATGAATTCAAAATCCGGTAAGCTTTAGTTTCTTTCTTCATATTTGGTAATGACAGGAGAGGCAGGATCTTGCTGAAAGAGTGATGATCACTCGGCTTCATTTGTATGGAAAATGGGTGAAGGTAAGAAAACAACCTCCTTTTGCTCTTATCATTGATAAATGGGTAGCCGAAAGATTTCTCTTCCTTGTAGAAATGTGATCACGCCGAAATATACAATGAGATTTCCAATGAGAACTTGGCGTTGATGCGTGAGCGGCTCATGGAGACTGTGATATGGCCGTCTGATGACACAAATACGGAGAAAATTGGTTGAAGGATTGAAAGAGCCGTCTGCTTCACTCGGTCTTTGAGTTCACTTCTTTCATCATCAACACATTCTCGTGTCTTAGGAGATGTTTGCAAGAACAGCATATTTCTTATTCTTTTTAGCTGGTTAATGGAAGCTGAAAGTTGTATGTTTTTGATGTACATAATCTATAATGGGTCACGAAGTTTTAACACAACAATATAAATGGGATTTGGTATAATATTTTCATATTACAATAAATAGAAAAAAAGGTCGAGCTTCAGCTTCTAATCAAGGAAGGAAGAAGTTAGTGCGTAGTTATCTCGTCATTGGTGTACACCCACCTCCTCGTGGAACATATTTCCACTAGTAGTGTTGGTTGACGCATACATTTATTGCATAAGAAAAGATTGTTTACATCTTATAATCTAACAACGTATCTAAAAAGTTTCCAAGCCTACGCCGCTGCTAAATTTTCCAGCCACTCTTACAATTAGACCTCTAAATAAGAAATTTTAGGTTTCACGTGATTTTAATTTTTTTCGATGTTTAAATCCAAATTTTGTAAGATCATATTGTTTTTAAGAAATCTAAACATAGCAAGATCCTTTTTTTAGTTTTATAATGATTTTATAAAATATATACAAAATATTTAATCAAAACAATTTCATATATATGAAAGAATATAAAGATTATATAAATTCATAATGTAGAAACAAAGGAATAATAATTTATCAAAAAAGTGACTAATATAAATTAGAAAATATTTACATATATTCATTTAATTCAAGAGTTATATCAAATAAATAATATGTCAACAAAGGTTTTATGTTAATAAAAATAAACTTTAAAAAATTATTTTTCAAGAAATTATAGAGATAAAGAACATAAATGTAAATATTTACTAGAAAAATCAAAACATATACAAGTAATTGTATTTTTAGTGAAAGTAAAAGGTGTCACTAAAAGCTATAATATTTATCACTATTATTAATAGTGTCCAATCTTTGAAGTCGTCATCTCCCGTCACAAATACCTTCGTCACTAATGAAATAATGACTAATTTAAGAAATTGTCACAATTATATAACACTTTTGTGACACAAATACTAACACTAAAACGTGTGAAATATGTGACAAAATTATATGGTCACAATAACTTTACATATTTATGACAAGTTTATCGTCACAAATAATATAAAGTAATGACGAATTAATTCATAACAGTACTTCATTTTATTGAGAAAAAATTGTCAACACTAAAACTTATCAAATGTGTAACAATACTATATGGTCACAACAATTGTACTTATTTATAACAAGTTTGTCGACATAAATAATATAAAGTAATGACAAATAAAGTTGTAGTAATACTTCATTATATTGTGACAAAAGTGTCGACACTAAATCATATAGAATGTGTGACAACACTTTATGATCATAGCAACTTTACATGTTTATAACAATTTTTTTGACATAAATAACATAAAATCGTGATGAATGAAGTCGTAATAGTACTTCATTTTATTGTTACAACATTATCGCCACTAAAATAATTATAAATAGAGACAAAATATTTGTCACTAATAATTTTTTATCAGTGTCCATTACTTCTTAGTCACTAATATTTTAAAAAAAGTGTCAATATCATTTCATCACAAAAAATGAAAATTAGTTCTTACAAAAAGTATTGTCACTAATGTGTTTATTATTATCACAAATAAAACATCAATTCATCAACGAAATTACATTAGCTGTAAAAGAAATTTGCATCAAAGGCTATATTCTCTAACAGATTTCGTCACAAGTATAAAAGTTATATGTTACAATAATGTTGTCATTAAATAAAGAATATATGTTACAATAAATTTATCACTAATGCCTTATCATATACATCTGATATGTGTAACAAATCTTCACTAGAAAACCCAATAACTAAAGAGGTTGAGTAGGTATCAATGTATCTTTTCACCTATAACAAAAAAATTGCTAAATGACAGAAGGTAACGAAAAGAAGGATGTCTTGAAATTAATAGCGAATGCAAAATCATTTAAAGAGTAGGCAATACCAAATTGGGGGCACAAGAAGAGGTATCAAAGTCAGATGGAAGTGGATAGGAAGATTTCTTAAAACTCATGCTGAACATAAATGTTTCAACCTCCAACATGTAATTTTGTTACAAAGGAAATAGAGAATGAAACCAAATTGAACTTCAGAAAGTTAAATCATATATCTCTTCAGTGCTCCTCCACCGTGATCACCATTCAGGGTTTGTCCATGGTTGCCCATAACAAAAAGGAAAGTGTTTTTATGCAAGCCACCTAATCTGGACTCACCATCCAGAATTCTGATAAGCTTCTGCAATAGAATCTGTGGTAAAGCATTATCAAATAAGAATTAAGCATGCAGGAAAGATTAAAACCAACAGACAAAGGCAACTTGATGATGGAAACAAGATGAGCTTATTCTACCATAAGCAACAAATGTGCATTGAGAAAGTTCATATGTATAGTAGAGTCAATGAATAAGCAACTAATGTATATTAAGAAACTTCGCAGATATATTCCACATGGCCCAAGTCATCAAGCTAAATTTTATTTCTATAATTCTTATAGGTGTAGAATTTCCAATGTTCATCTGCAATCTTAAATTTTGAGTTCAATATATTTGAAAACTTACTGTACATGATAAAGGGATTGGACCACAATGGAAGTACTTCAATAAAAGGTCAATTATGATTATGCTCAGAAAGTAAATTGGTACACATTTTGGTTTTACAAACGTATTTCAAATTGGATGATTAATTCAATGTTGTTTCGTAGCTTAATTTCAGCATCTATCAATTGGAACAATTTCTTAAACCCTAAATTTTACATTATTTTATGAAATTTATCCTGGCTAAAGGGCTTTTTCAAAATTAGGAAGCAAGATGTGAATTAAAAGGCCTGAAGGGAGGATTCCAATTGTTTCTTCAGTTTCACCATAAAGCATATGCATTTGAACACAAGCCTTTTAAAAAAGTAAAACTTAGATGAAAGGAAACATAGAAAGCAAAATTCCAAAATGGTTGAACTTAAACCAAAAAATAGTGTGGTAGATTTATGACTTCAACAAATTTGAATATTTTTGACACTATCAGAAGTATATGGACACTATCAGCAAGCTCATGAAATATTTTGGCATAACTTGTGTGCATAATTAAGAAACCTACCTCTAAAATGAGATTGTATTGCTCTAGCTTTTCTATCATTGGCAGAGAGTCAACTCCATATCTATGTCTAGTATGATCCTGCAAAGATATTACCCAAATCCACTCTCATGTCTTCAATTTGATACATAACTTATAACGATTTACACATGTGCACACAAATTTGCAAAACTCATTAATCAAACAATAGATACAATTGTTTTGCTATTTGCAACTGATAAAATATGTCAATCATACCACACCAAAAAAATGAGTAATAAGAACATCCCAATCTTCTTGAAAAATGGAAGGAAAAAGGTGTTTGATGCACCCATCATCAACTTGAAACAACAAATTTTTGGTATATTTTGAAATGTGAGGAATTGACAGCGAGAAAATAATATAAAAACCACAATGTAATACCGTATGAAGATCTTTAACATTGAAAGAAAGATAGGGATAAGATTTGTTAAAATGTTGAGGAAACAACTGAACTCATGTATCATCACCCATCATTACTACACGTTTCCCATTGAAAATCATCTACAACAGGTAAAATCTTGTGAAAATGATATTGGAATAAGAATTTTCACTATTTGACAATAATTGAATCAACAATAAAGAAATTAAAATAAAATTTGGAGTGAAAGTGAAAGATAGACCCAAATAATATCCGAGAAATGTCGTTAAAATTGATTGAAATAAAATTAAAGAAGGATCTGGTGCCCCCAATAGTATAAGACAATAATCATAAACCAAACACGGCAAAATTTGCAAGTCAAAGTAACGTCCAGAGATCTGCAAAATGCATTGGTAACTTTACAAATTTGGAAGTCAAATTTCACTTCCTCTTTCATTAGCATTTCAATTTACGTACCCAAATTCAAAATCTCGACTTCAAAAATCGTAAGATGCGACCTTTCTAAGTACCCTTACATTGATTCAGAGTATTGAGTTGGAGAAACCCACTTTAAGAGATAACAACTATCTACTATCAGATCCATTTTCGGATCTAATTTAGTTTCAGCCAAACCACGTTATTCCCAAACTCACAAAATCAAATCCTTCCTCACACCTGGAAAAAGGAAAACAAATGTCTTCCCAGAAATGAACAAAGAAAACAGCAAAGGTGCAAACTTTTCTTTCGATATGTTCGACCTAGAACCTCCTAACAAATCAGATCTGTTCCACTTTCTCTCAAATCCGTTCCACTTTCTCTCAAACACCCAACTCAAAAATCTTTAAAGGCACCAACTTTAACATTACGTACCAGAAAAGAAGAAGAGAAAAAAATTATCAAGGAAATTGGGAATTAAGCATACTAACGATAACTATTGTTAATTGTTTAGTGGACTCTGACCAATGACTGTGTTTCTCAGATAATTATTGCCTTCAAAATGGACCGCCTACTGGTAGCTTTTCCAAAGACCCCATCGTCTCCCACGGTTTCCCTTTTGGGCTGTTTTTGGGACATCTCTTGTAATAAGCATGGTTTTGCCCACAGGATTGTCCAAACTCCAAACCTTGACTTTATTTTCAAGATCAATTCACTTTTGTTTTTATATGGTTAGATCTCGTGAAATGCATCTTATAATTATTATTTTTAGAAACTTAAGCCAAAACCCATTGGCATTTTTATGTTTGTGAAGATGGTCAGGGAACAGATGGTGGGAATTTATAAGGGGAAAGTTTCCTTGTGATATTGAAAGCTACTTCTAACCCAAATCTACAAGCAAAGCTATTGACTATTGACTCGGTGATTGATTAGAGGGGTAAGGAGGGACTGAAGAATGAACTGAACCTGGTACTTTATGTATTTTTTACTCCCTTGTTTTTTTTATTAAGCAATGATGGGAATGAACTATTTGTTTAAAGACCATTGGCATTTTCAAAGTATCTAAAAAAATGGTTATGTTTGAATTATATACAGCTTTTGACTCATGAACTACCAACTGACCACTCCTTCAACACGCTTCTTATTAAGCCTATATAATCTCCTCTCGATTTACTTACTTTTCTGCAACCAGCATCGGAAGCAGAAAAATGGAGATCCCAGTGATAGACATCAGTGAGCTGGAGGGTGAGAAGAGAGCAAAAACAATGGGAATTCTTCACCAAGCTTGTGAGAAATGGGGTTTCTTTCAGGTAAGTAAATATCCTAACACATAAAATTTTATTTCCTGTAAGACCAATTTGCATAAACCTGTTAAGCTGATGTTACCTGACGTCAGGTTAAGAATCATGGAATTGACGAAAAGCTGATGGTAAAGGTGAAGCACATGGTGAATAGTTACTACGAGGAAAACCTGAAGGGAAGGTTTTACGAGTCGGAGATAGCCAAAAGCTTGGAGGCAAATGGAAACAAATCAGATGTAGATTGGGAAAGCAGCTTCTTCATTTGGCATCGCCCAACATCCAATATTGGTGAAATCCCAAATCTCTCGGAGGATCTTCGGTGAGTCACAACCATTGTAACTAGCACAAGTTTGTTGTCTAGAAGGTTCTAATATCTAGAACTGTTCTGAACGTACGTACGTACATACTTACCTGTGCAGCGAAACAATGGAAGAGTACATCAGTCAATTGATAAAGCTAGCAGAGAAAATATCTGAGCTCATGTGCGAGAATCTTGGATTAGAGAAGTGCCACATAAAGGAAGCGTTCTCAGGAAAAGCAGGTCCATCTGTGGGCACAAAAGTTGCCAAATACCCTCAGTGTCCACAACCAGAGCTTGTTCGAGGACTGCGAGAGCACTTCGATGCTGGTGGGATCATACTCTTGCTCCAAGACGATCAAGTCCCAGGTCTCGAATTCTTGAAGGACGGCGAGTGGATACAGATCCCGCCGTCGAAGAACAACACTATCTTCGTGAACACCGGTGACCAAGTTGAAGTAGTGAGCAATGGAATATATAAAAGTGCTATGCACCGTGTCATGGCTGACAAAAATGGAAGCAGGCTATCCATTGCTACCTTCTACAATCCCGCCGGCGAGGCTGTAATCTCTCCAGCTCCAAAACTCTCCTACCCTGCTCACTATAGTTTTCAGGATTACCTGAAGCTTTACTCCGCAACAAAGTTTTCGGACAAGGGACAGAGGTTTGAGACCATCAAGAAATTGAACAATGGCCAGAATACGCTTCTCCATGTGTAAACTTAAACGTCTCTACGGCCACCTAGTCTCTACGGTCACCTATTTGTTTGTTTCAAATAACATGTACTCGTTTACTAGATACGAGGACCGTCGGGTGCTCTTGGTTAGTTTCTGGTTTCGTCTTCAAGAAACTGACTTAAGCCGCTTCAGGAATGGTACAATATGATAATTAATAAACAATTTCGTATCCTTGTAGAGAGTTTACTGATACAGAGGTTAGTAT
This sequence comes from Erythroxylum shatona, assembly GCA_027568895.1. Taxonomy (NCBI): domain Eukaryota; kingdom Viridiplantae; phylum Streptophyta; class Magnoliopsida; order Malpighiales; family Erythroxylaceae; genus Erythroxylum; species Erythroxylum shatona. Next base: position 50,840,761 of record JAOSBK010000206.1, read on the forward strand.
AATTGAGTCTAGATCTTCTGTTCAATATTACGGTGTTCTATTCTGTCCAATAAATTTCAACCATTTATTTATGTGAGTCTCGCGTAAATTACACGTGAGTCCTGCGTAAATCCTACAAAATAAATGACTAAAATTTTATGGGACAGAATAAAACAGAGTAACTGAACAGAGGATCTTGTCTCTTGGGAGAGATCCTAAATCCAAACCAGTCAATTAACTGATGTGCGTTGTTCGCTGTGCTACCTGTGGACTGTGACGTAATCGAACAAAAGATGTAAGAATTTGACAGAGAAGTTTAGCAGACGTCTAAAATGTCAAGAATAATGTTACTACTTTTTTTCAGCTTCAGAATCCGAGTTTAGATTTTCTGTTTAATTTTATAATATTTTATTTTATTTTATAAATTTCAGTCATTTATTTATATAAATTTTGCACGAATATCTCATAAATAAATATAAAATTTATATAAATAAATAACTAAAATATTATAAAATATTATAAAATTAGACAAATGATCCTCTTCCCCATAACTCGGATGTGTTCAAAAGAAACCTGTCTCGTGGCTAAGTCTGTCCATCAAACAAACTGGAAAAAATCTAAACTCGTATCCAATTTTCAGAATGACGTTTAACAGTTTTTGACAAAGATAGGCATCAAAGAAAGGATTATTTTGTACGGAAAATCTAAATTGGCTGCGCCATGACATGTGGTTGTAAATTGTAATCCCCTCAAAGGTCAACGCCCACATGGCCACAGGTCCTCTGTTGGAGTGATATGGAGCGGCTCCCTGAAAAAAAGTCTTAATTTAATAAAATTATAATTAAACTAAAAATTTTAAATTTGATTTCGAACCTAAAGGTATGTTTGGGAGTTTATGATGGAATAGAATAGAATGACAATTAATAGAATGTAATAGAATGGAATGAAATGGGTCACTTTATTGTTTGGAAGTTTAAATAAAATAAGATAATGACTCCTTTGACCATTGTTTGGAAGTGATACTAAAAATAAATGAAATGGAATGACTTATAATATTTTTTCCAAAATTACCCTTGTAATAAAATATGCATAATTGCCATGAAATTATTTTAGTAACCCCAAAACATTTCAAAATGTAGGATGCCCAGAATATAATTTTCTTATTTTCTTATATAAGCAATCAACTTTCTTGTGCTTTTTCATTAACCCTCATCGCACTGTACTCTTCATTAGGCATTTATTCATGTGTCTTGTTATGGTTGATAATCATTCTTGGCGTTGTAAATCTATTTCTACATTTCACAGTGTATATTAATAATATATTTAAAATTTATGAACATTCACAATGCTAGCTTTATCAAGAACATTTGAGCCGTGTTTATTAATAACATATTTTAAATTTAAATTTTTGACATAATGGTTGGAAAACGTTCGTCAATGAAAGAAGCCAATTGAAGGAGAAACACAATGGACGTAGTAACATGTAGCTGCGTAGGTATTTACTGGACTGTGATTGTAATTTCATTAATTTTTTGAAGGTATTTTTGTCGTTAAATTAGGGTTTGGAAGGTAAGTCATTCAATTCCATCCCTGACCCACCAATTTGAGACGTCACAAAATATTAGATTTTGGATGGCAAAGGATGGCTGCCAAAGTCATCAATTGTCATTCTATCATGTTTCAAAATAGACTTCCAAACAATGACCTGAGTCATTTGGGCCATTCCATTCCATTCCCTTCTATCCCTCCACCCACATCCAAACATACCCTAGGTTTTTAAGACTTTAGCAGCTTCCTGTAGTGCGTGAGGGCATATGAGGTGGCATCTAATGGTTTTGATTGAAGTCTACTTGGATAGAGGAACAATTTGGTATATGGTGAATTATTTTTGGAGCAGATTGAGAAGCTAAAATGTGTGGACAGAAGACTACAAAAGAAAAGTTTAAGAAAGAACTCCATATTTTTACTTCTTTTTATAAAGGAGGCTTTGATATCATGTAGAAACTAATATTAGATAAAGAACGACGAAGAGGCTTCTATATTTTTGTGTATATGATTCAATGTACAAGGGGGTATTTATACACAATTAGTCTAACTAAATATCCGTAATTTTATGCTCTGCAATCATATCAATTAGCTAGAATTGAAAAAATATATATCAATGATAAGATAAGAGTAAATCTTATAATAATGATAAGATTAATAAGATTATGGTTAACAAGTGTCACGGTGGCCATGACGTGTCGATCCACTCTCATTTTGTTTTCGATTATGGAGTTGTCTTGTCAAGTGAGATAAAGAATAAAAAAATGAGTATGAGGTTGGTGAAAAGTACCATCTTTTTCTCGTAAGAATTTGTTAATTTGTGCTTCATTATGTTGTCAAATTCACAAGGAAGCTAAAAAGTTTGCTTACTTGATTGAAAATTGTTTTGGCTTATAGAGGGGCACCGATTACTCATCTGGTATCCATAAGTGGTCTCCAGTTCTTTATTGCTTTAATGTTTTATATTGAAACATTCCATTGCATGCATGTATCATGGGCTATTTGGGAATAGGACTTACTCTTTGTTAACGGATTACAATTCTCGTTTATTAGTTGTCTCATACTGACTATCACGTGTCATTTTGATTGATGTTTTATGATTGCATCAGCCAAGGATTGCTGGGGAAGGTTCACTTTCTATAAATAAGTTTAACTATCCTCTAAAATATTAGAATTGTTTGGCTGGATAGTTTAATGTCATGGAAAAAAAAACTAAAAAGTCAAAGTGGGGATGGCTTGTAATTGTAATTGTACGACTTTTTTTAGATAATTGGGCTTATATAATATAATTACTATCAATGTGGAAAATATATTTTATACATTAGGTCTCACTATCACGTGATAGTGAGGGATTAATTAATAAATAATGGTTAATTCTACCAATTTTTATCAATTTAGGGTTTTTATAACATTTTAAAAAGTGTTAGGATTTAAATTGAACTTTTGCAAGCGTCTAGGTTCAAATCATATCTTAATATAAACATTAAGGTTCAAAATTTACTTTTAAGTTAATTCTAATTAAATCTTATAGTTTTAACACGTACAAAAAGAATCCTAATGTTTCATAAATAATCGAAAAGGACTCTAAGTTAACATGTTCATCTTCTCTACATTAGAAAAAGATATGGGTAGTATTATTTATTAATTTTACAGGTTCAGTGCTATATGTGTATCCTATATGACAAAGAACCCCAAAAAAAAGTGAGTCCCATTTCATATCATTGTGTCTTTAGTCTCTCTCTTTACGGATTTTACGGATGGGTTTATGTTCACTGTCACTTGTTTATTGTTTCTCTTCATTTCAATCCTAAAATAATCCTTGTATTTTACGTCAGCATATGTTTGATTTTACATTAAAGACCACCTCCTTTTCTGGTGAAATTTGATCTACTAAACCATTAGTCAAGTCTGCAAGATTAGAAATTGGTTCTGAGTTTTACTTGTTCTATTCCCATTTAGCAAAAAGAATAAGAGAAGAAACCCAATTTGTAGTACTGCAAATTAAAGAAAATTTTGTGGGCATTTACCTTTCCTTTTTTTTAAAATATAATTATAGCATTTGAAATGCGAAAGAGCCAGCGAATTTTCTTGTTGTTGAATCTAATTAGGGAATTGTTGGCGATTTGATGGAATCATAGCCGTTTAATGTCGAAGTTGCTAAAATTTCATAGACGGGTTAATTCGGTGTAGCACATGATATCGGACCCAATTTCTTTTTTAATTTTTAGTATTTGCCACGTAAGACACACATATGGGATAGGATCAACAAAATTTTAATAAATAATTATGATTTAAATTAAATTTTAATTAAAATTTAAGATTTAATTTGATCTATTTACTCTAAAATCTTAGAGAGGTATATTTTTATAAAATTTTCAAATAATTTATAACATTCTAATAAATATTATTTAACTTTTAATCTTAATATATGTTAACCATAAGAGGGATTCCTTATGCAATAAAATATGTAACAAGTCTATATTTAAACTAAATTGAGTAAGAATATTATTCTCATGACCTTTTATACTAAAAACATTTTGAGATTGCGTAAGTAAGTTTAAATGCGTCAGAAATTATTATTATTTACTATAGATAATTGTCAGGTTCAACATGTTAATGTTAGAAAATTATGAGTTTATCCATAGAAAATTAGAATATTAAAAGTTAGATCGTATCTCCATCATTTTATTAACGTTGATTCCACTGGTAGAATTCAGTTGAATTTATTAAAGGTAAAACTATACGCTTCCTCGTTTATACAATTTTCTTTAAAATCAAAGCACTGTTAGAAGGAAAAGCATATCCTTTGTTGTACTATTTTGATATTTGACTTCTTCAGCGTTCTATTAATGGCAATGGATGAAATTACAATTTAATGTTGAATGTAAAAGCCAAGTATCATAAATTGTTAACGGTCAACTTCAAATTTATAACAAGTCGGTGGTAAACGAGACATGTCTTAAAATAAAAGAACTAAGCGTCAAGCTAAATATATATGAATTAATTCAATTCATTTGGCTTAATAAGTAAAGGAATAAATTAAAGAGTTTGATTTTTAAAATTAATTATCGCTCAAATTGTTAGGAACAATTAGGACTTGGACAGAGTAGAGTCACGGCTAAAACGAAACAAAAAATGTTGAAGATAAAATAAACACATAAATTTTACGAAAAAACCTCTAAATTAGGGAAAACTTTACGGGTAAGGATAGAAGAATTTTAATACTGAAAAATTGGAAAATAATAAGGAGAAAAACTAGATCCATAAAAAATATAGAATATTTTTTGTCTCTTCTTTCTAACCCCACTTCTCTCTCTTTTTATTCTTGCCCGGCCCGTATGAGATGTTTTCTCTTTGTTTATCTCCTGCCCATTTATAGGTAGGAGATTGAAGGTATGGTTCGTCAAATTGGCTAACCATTATTTATTTTATTAAGCATGTTAGGCACCACACGCCAACTAAGTTTGACAATTTTCGCAATTGAAGATTTGATTAAGAATCAATCATATCTTCACATAATTCTTTCTACCTTACCGCTTCATGTTAGTTACATCTTTGTTAGGTCGCATGATGATCAATATTAGATAAACTTGTCAACATTGATTGCTTTTGTCATAAAATCTGTCAGGTTATCCATTGTAAGAATTTCTGCATGTCTACCATTCCTTCTTCTACTTTCTCATGAAAGAAGTGATACTGAACTTGAATGTGCTTTGTCTTTGAATAAAATGTTGGATTCTCTTGTTTATACCCAAGAGAATAATATTCTCTTGTTTATATCCAAGTTCTTCCAATAACATCTTCAACCACGCTACTTTTTTATTGGCTTGTGTAGTTGCTATATATTCTATTTCTGTTGTTGACGTAGTCACAATTGACTACAGTTTTAAAACTCAGTTCACAGCCTCTCCAGCTAATATAAACATATATCCAGTAGTGGATTTACTTTTGTCAAGATCACCTATATAATCAGCATCAATATATCCTCTAACAGTAAAATCTGATTCTCCATAACACAATGCAACATTTGAGGTTCCCTTGATATATATGAGAATCCTCTCAACTATATTTCAATGCTCTCGACTAGGATTTGTCATGTATCAACTAACCACTCCCACTGCATGTGCAATATTTGGTCTTGTACAAATCATAGCGAACATCAGGCTTCCCACTACTGATTTATACAGTACTCGAGACATTTCGATCCCCTCTTCTTCATTGATAGGACTCATACTTGATGATAACTTGAAATTAACAGGAAGAGGGGTATAAATTGACTTACAATCTTGCATGTTGAATCGTCACAAGATCTTCTTCAAATAATTCTTCTGAGAACGCTAAATCTTCCTATTATTTCTATCTTGGTGAATTTGCATCCCTAGAATCTTGTTTGCTGGTCTTAAGTCATTTATTACAAATTTCCTAGCCAACTATATCTTCAATTCTTTGATACGATCATTATTAGGGCTTGCTACCAATATGTCGTCTACATATAACAATAAGACTATAAAATCATCTTTTTTAAACCTCTTGAAATATGCATAATGGTCTGCATTCAATCTACTATATTCAAGGCTCATAATAAAGGAATCAAATCTCTTATACCAATCAAATCTCTTATACCAACACCTCGGCTTCTACTTTAAACTATACAGAGATTTGTTCAACATGCAAACCAAGTTCTCTTTCCCTTTTTCTTCAAAACCTTTTGGTTCACATCTAATTGCTCAAGATGCAAGTCTAGTATAACACGCATTGCTAGAACTACTTAAATTGTAGTGAGTGGAATAACGGGAGAATATATTTCATTAAAATCAATACCTTCTTTCTGAACATATCCTTTTACTACCAATCTAGCACGATATCGCTCTACTTGATCATCACCACTTTACTTGATCTTGTAAACCCATTTATTGCTAACGGGCTTTCTTCTTTGCGGTAACGACACAAACTCCCATGTCTTATTCATATGAAGTGCTTCAATTTCTTCTTACATTGCTATCATCCCCTAAGATGCATCTGAACTATTCACTGCTTCTTGAAGAGTTGATGGCTCCCCGACCTCATTTAAAAGACAGTATGTAATATTGCCTTCTATAATATAGTTTGAGTGCCAACTCGGTGCTCTTTTGTGAGTTGATCTCCAAGTATCTGGAACATCATATTCATCTGGTTCTTGCTCCTCATACTCTGGTGCAGCTTCAGAAGAATCATTTTAATCAATTTCCCTATCCACTTGTACTGTTGTAGTTTTTGGATTCCTTGTATAGTGCCAATATTTTTTGCTTGCCCTTGATCCTTATTGTCCATGAAGATAACATTCCTGTTGATAACAATCTTATGGGCAGTGGGATCTTATTGACAATGCCCCTTCACATCTTCAACATACCCTAAGAAAATGCAGCTTCTAAATTTTGGATTTAACTTTATAGTTTCTTGGGTATTGAACATCACATAGATAGGACTTCCAAATATATGGAGGTTGAAATAATCCACTAGTTTACCAGTCCACATATCCATTGGCGTCTTCAGTTTAATTGCAGTTGATGGAGCTCGATTCACCACATAATAAGCGATGTTGACTGCTTTTGTCCAGAATTTCTTATTTAAGCTTGTAGTTCTCGTCATCGCTCTTATTCTTTCCAACAGAGTTCCATTCATCCGCTCTGCTACTCCATTTTTTAGGATTGTATACCGTCGTAAACTGCCTTTTGATGCCTTCTTGCTTGTAAAATTCAACAAATTCTTTAACAGTATATTCTCTTCTATTATCTGACCGTAAATACTTGATCTTCTTAGCATATTCGAGTTCCGCCCGCACTTTGTGAAATTTGAAGACTGGAAACACGTCTGCTTTTCTCTTGATAGGAAACACCCAATATCTCCTCGAATAATCATCTATGAATGATATAAAGAAATTTTCCCCTAGGAACATAATTGGTGCTTGCCATACATCAGAGTGAATCAATTCTAGAATTTCTTTGCTTTTGAACTTTGATATGTTGAACTTCAATCGATACTATCAACTAACAATACAATGCTCACAGAAGGGTAGTGAAACCTTTATAAGACCTGAAAGTAGATTCTTCTCTACAAGTATCTAGATTCCTTGTTTTGACATATGTTCAAGCTTTTTATGTCACATCATTCCATATTTGTCATATCGACTAGTCATCACAATAGATGTCTCTCCTTCTTGCAAAGTTACTCCCTTCAGCATGTACAAATTTGCAACCATCTTCTCTGCTTTCATAATTATCAGTGCTCCTTTAATCAGTTTCATGATCTTATTTTGAATCTCAATTTTGAAACTGAGATCATTCTGTTATTCTACTGACAAAAAAATCTTCTTCAGGCCCTCCATATGTTTCACTTTTTCAATAGTCCAATTTGTACCATTATACAACTTTAACTTGATGGTGTCAATACCAACAATCTTAAGTCCTCGATCATTACAATTGTACACAAATCCTCCAGAGACAGATTCATACTGATAGAACCATTCTCTTCGAGAGATCATATAAAAAGTAGCTACTGAATCAAACAGCCAGACATCAGCAAATCTTCTCTTTCCTCCAATAGTAGTTGCTGCTTCATAAACCATTGTGCTTCCATCATTTGAAGTGCTTGAAACGTTTCCTTGAGGAACATAATCTTTCTTGTTTAGATTCCAACAATCCTTTTTCAGGTGACCTTTCTTACCACAATTGTAGCATTTACAGTTCTTCTTACTACTGAATTTTGATCTCCTATGATTGTAGCTCCCACTTGAACTACGTTCCATTGATGTACCTCTCATCATCGGTAAGGCCTCCGCTTGTTACAAACTTGCCAACCTTCTTCCTTGCTCTTGCTCCAGCTCTCTTCTTCTAAAATAGCAGCTGCATTGTTATCGAAGACTAAAGTGTTTATATTGGTTGTTGAATTTATGACGAGTTGATCATATGAATTTGGTAGACTTTGAAATAAAAGTTCTGCACGTTCACTTATTGCTATTGTATTCCCCAATGATGTGAGTTGCAAAAATAGAGTATTCAAAGTATTTAAGTGCTTCGTCACTGAAGTGGATTTTGTCATACGTAAAGTGTACAGTTTGCTCTTCAGAAAATTTTGTTGTGAAGTGATTTGGCTTCGTAAAATTTTATGAGGTGATCCTATATTTCTTTCGTATTCTTCTTTTTCACTATACTGGATAATACTTCATCAGCTAAAGTTAGGTGAAGATTAGCTACAGCATTCCCATCCATCTTGTTCGCCAGACAATTATCTTTCCTTAAGATTGCCTTTATCTTCAACTTTCATGGTGAGAAATTGCTCCCATTGAATTTTTCAATGTCGTACTTTGCCACCATTTCTTCTATCACAACCGCTTTATAAGTAGTGCCTTTGACAGGTGAATAACATTCTAACTTGTCTTTTGATGTGGAGGATCCACTCTTGGTGGCAACCACAGAGCATACAATAAGCAGATATACACACCCAAATTGAACCATGCTTGGTCCTCCTTAGTTAAGTCCCTTTGATTTCTTTGACATGCCTAATACATACTAAATATTGGCCGAGACTCAATAATGATTAAGAAAAGGGGTTAATACCTAGTTATTAAAATACTTCGAGAAATACAGTTTCTCTTTGACATTTTATCCATCGACTTGTGTACGGGAAAACTCGTCAAAAATCTATCGAACTACATCGATAAGGCCAATACGAGCAAAGTATGAAATCTTGACAATTGGCAAAATATGTGAGCTTTTGATAGCCATAACCCGCAAATTCTTTGTTATTGACAACTAGGAAATGGACTCCACCTTTGGTAGTTGAGGCGGCGGTGGAGCTAGGTTTTTTGGGGCTCACTGAGCCGAAGTTAAGTTTTGTCAATTAGACTCGCTTACTTCACAAAAATTTGTCTTCAAGTCTACCAACCTTTAAAGAAGAGTGGAGGCGGCCTGGATCTCTAATTTTAGAGGTTTTTAGTACTTTCAAAACAAGTTAGCTTGTAAAGGCGCGTAAATATGGTCTATAGAATAAAAATGGGCATCATATGTGTTGAATAACTTTCAATGTAACCAATAGTGCAATGGGATGCCTATAGTAATGCTATACGTATCCAAAGTCGCTTCACTTAGAGACAATGACTTTTGATGTTCAGATCAAATGTAGAACATCATGTAGTTGACACTTTTAATAGTCATTCTAATAACTATTTGAAATCAAATGAAATATCTATTGCTTATTATGGAATGATAGCGTTAGAAATGCTGCGAAAACCAAACAGTAGGAAAACGTGTAAGATCACAATGATTAGGAATGTAATTTACAAGCATAAGAACTACTTTTGTGTTTCATTTATGAGAATGAGATGAATACTTTACTTACACTACTTACACTCTATAATTTGAAGGAAAATGTATTATTTTGGCCTAATTTGTTAGTGGGTATTTTCAAAACATACTGCTTTGTAAAGCATAGAAGTTGGTCGACAAACTATATGATGGAAATCATATTTCTTAGAATCTTTTTATAATTGGGTCTATCGAGAATATAATGTTTTATTTTTTATTTGAAAGAAAAATAAGTTTCTTATTTGTTTTCCGTTTTAATCTATTAACTGATTAATTGACTTTTAAAATATTTTTATTATTTTATTTTCAATTTATTATTAAAATATTTAATTTAGTACCTAATTTGTGTCAAACTTAAATTCGGTGCCTAACATGCCTAATAACACAAATAATCATACCTTCAATCTCCTACCTATAAGTAGACAGGAGCTAAACAAAGAGAAAGCATCCCATATGGGCAGAACAAAAATAAAAAGAGAGAGAAGTGGGGTGAGAGAAAAAGAAGAGACAAAAAAATATTATGTATTTTTATGGGTCTAGTTTTTCTCTTTATAATTCTCCAATTTTTCAGTAGTAAAATTTTTCTACCCTTTCCCATCTGTATTTTTTATGGGTCTAACTTTTCTCTTTGTATTTCTCTAATTTTTAGTAGCAAAATTCTTCTATCATTACCCGTAGTTTTTACCCTAATTTAGGAGTTTTTCACGTAAAATCTGTATGTCTATTTTATCTTCAAAAGTCAAAAGTAACTCACCAAGAGAAAAGTGAAGGAAAGAAGAAAAAATCAAAAGTAACTCACCAAGAGAAAAGTGAAGGAAAGAAGAAAAAAGACTAAGATGAGAAAAGGGAAATGATCACAAGGTGAAGTCCAAACAAATTAAACAACCTAAGCAAGGTTAGAAATATTCCAAGAAAAGTCTTGGTTTTTTTGTAAAGTTCCCTCATTGTGCCTAAGAAAGGAGAAGATTAATGCATTGATAGCAAATGCGAATGGTGAAAGTAATCATTTTGAAGTAGGACTTAATCATATTTGCTTACTTAGTAAGAATGAGTACTGAATTTAGTCCCTTTGAATGCTTAATTTATATAATGATAAATGTTAATGGGAAGGAGCTTACGACTATGATGGATACAAATGTCATTCATTCCTATGTTGTGGAACAAATGGTGCTAAAATTGAGTTTAAAACTAAGCAAAACCCTTATGAAGATAAAAACTCTAACGAAAAAAGCACCAATAGTGGTAGGAGCTACATATAATGTTCCCCTGAGTGTGGGAAGTTGGTGTGGGAAATGAAACATGACAATGATACATTTGTCTAACTTTGATCTGATTTTGGGCATTGACTTCTTCAACAAGTCAAAGGCGGTGTTATATCTACATTTTGGAGGTATTATGTTAGTAAATGATCAAATTTTGTGTTAGATAAATTGTTGTAGGTCTATTGAAGGAACATCGAACAAAGCAACAACTTTGGCGCATGTCTTTACTTTAAGAATTGAGAAAGGTATTAAGACAGGCACAAAGATATACCTTGCAGTTATATGGAAAATTATAAAAGACCATGTAGTAGAAGTCTCATATATAGTTGCAAAAATATTGAGGAATTCAAGGATGTAATGCCTAAAGAGTTACCAAAGAATTTCCCTTATCATAGCAAAGTTGCTCATAAAATTAAGTGGTGCTAAGTGCAATTCTCCTTACTCATGCCCTTTATCGAATGTCACCATTAGAGTTAGTGGAGTTATGGAAGTAACTTGGTGAATTGTTAGAAGCGGGATACATCCAACCCTTTAAAGCCCCTTATGGTGCTCCAATATTATTCCAAATGAAGCAAAACAAAGCCTTTCGCATGTGTGTAGACTATCAAGTCTCGAAGAAGGTAACTATAAAAAATAAACATCTTGTTTCTTTAGTTCAAGATTTGATGGACATATTATCTAGAGCTGCAATATTCACAAAGTTGGACTTACATAATGGGTATTAGTAAGTGCAAAGTGCCAAAGGAGACGAACAAATGACAACATGTGTAACTTAGTATAACTTGTACAAATTTTTCGTCATGTCATTTGGTTTGACGAAAGCCCCTATGATTATTTACAACTTGATGAATGATTTGTTGTATGAATTTTTGGATTATTTTATGGTGGTATATTTAGACAATATTATGGTTTATAGTACTAAGATGGCAGAAAATGTATAAGGTTTCAAAAAGGTGTTTGAATGGTTGTGACAACATATGGTTTTCGTGAAGATAGAGAAGTTTGAGTTTACATAATCAGAAATCAAGTTCTTGGGACACTTGGTGAGCAAGACAAAGTGCTTATGGATCTAAAAAAGGTATAAGCAATTGTTAATTGGTGGGTTCTAAAAGTGGTGAAAGAACTTATGAGCTTTCTTAGCTTAGCAAATTACTATCACCGATTTATTGTGAGATACTCAAAGAAAGCAACACCTTTGATATATTTGTTAAAGAAGAAATAAGAGTGGTGATGATCAAAGGCATACTAATAAGCCTTTAAGAAGTTAAAAGCTATTGTTTCGATTAAAACTGCGCTAAAATTGTCTAATTTTGATCTGCTTTTTAAATAAGGATGACAATGGGTCAAATCAGGCTCAAGTTGCGCCTGGCCCTGTCGGACTCGACCCACAGGATGGGCGGCCCATGGCCCGATGGGCTGGTGGTTGCTAGCCCAGGCCGTCTATGCTTTTTATTAAATTGGCAAAATGACGTCGTTTTACACCTTGCGTTTGAGCCATAGGCTAGACTGGACAAGTATCTCGATCAAACCGAGCCAAAGTTTGCCGAGAGCAAAACTGCATCCCTACTTTTGAAGTGTATACAAATGCTTCAAACAAAGCCGTTAATGGTGTCTTGGTGCAAAAAAGACATCATATCGCTTTCGAAAGTCGTAAATTCAATGGTGTTGAGCACTAATACTCAACATATGAGAAGTAAATGTTGATAATAATACATTGTCTCAAAACTTAGCAGGTATACTTATTGAGAATAAGGTTTATTGTCCGTATGGACAATATAGAGTCTGTTTATTTCCATTAAGGTTTTTGTTTTTTATATTTATGTTTTTAAATTCAGTAAAAAAATCTTTTTATTTGGAAGTTTATTTTTGTTTTTCGTTTTGGTTTCTTCCAACTTTTATATTATAAAAACTATAAAAAAGTGATTTTTGTTTTTTGTTTTTATTTTTCACAATATAAGTTAGTATCAACTAAAATGTATATTATTTAATGATATGGTATCAATTATTAATGAGAATTATAAACAATTTAATTTAAGATTATATTTAATTATTCAGAATTATTAATAATTTAATTTAATTTTAAAATAATTTTAATATAATAATTAGTAATGAATTTAAAATTCAAAATATATAAACTTTTTAATAAAAATTAATTTAAAATTTATAAATAAAAATTAATTTATAAAAATTGTTATTAAATTATTTATTTTAGTAAAAAATTGATTTTTTACTAATAAAATAATTTATTTTTTAATTTTATCTGATATATAATTATTAATAGTAATAAAAATATAATTAAATTTACGTTAACAACCAAACTAGTTTTTATTTAAAAAATCAATGATTTTAAAACTAGATCAGTTAGACCGAATTAAGCACGGGCTTGATTTTCAATTTGATTTATGTTTTTGACCATTATGAATAAAAATCTTTCCGTTAAATAAGAAACTGGTAACATAAACTGTGCATTCTTCTTTTTTAGTAAGAACTGGGTCACCGAGCAGGCACAACAACTGACAGTCTTCTTCTTAAAGCTTGAGCGAGACTGCTCTAACTAGACACTTTTAGATCTGCTGTATGAGGTTGGTGGAGAATCAGTGAGGTTTCTCTACAATCATGAAACTAAATAAGGAAACAAAACACTGGAACAAAATATCCTACGTAGCATCTGAGAAGTCAATATCACAAAGAATTTACATACCCAGTAGCAGTTCAATCATCAAAGTATGTTGGAATCTTCCCTAATGTGCAGACGGAGATCAAGGATATAATAAGGAGGAATCTTCACAATATACAAAGAGACATCACGAAAGTGCCATGATGAAATTGAAACATAGAGAGTGCAGAGAACAGAGAAAGACATATAGCACAACAGAAAGAATCATATGCTCCTCGACAACATACGAAGAGAAATTGCAAAAGTGGCATGATGAATTGAAACACAGAAAGTACAGAGAATAGAAAAGGCGTAAAGAATAATATAAAAAATCATCTGCGGGTTAAGGTTAAACAAAATACGCACACCCTCTCAAAATTCCCCATCACCTTCTGAGCAAAGAACAAATCACACACCAAAGGAATGAAGAGAAATCCAAAAGAAGCGAGAGATGGTGTTTCATGATGAGCATATAGCCCCATGTCAAGACAAAAACAACGCACCTTGATTTTTTTAATTTTGTTTATATGGCCTTCGTAATTAGAATTTTCTTTTTGGGATGTTACTGTGTTATATTTTAGATCATATTTGTAATAAATAGTAAAACTTAAAAATAAGAAGAAGATATATTTTTCAATTATTTTTAGACATTAAGAATATTAATATTTATTGATCAAAACAAAACTGAAGTTTATTTAAACTTTAAAGAAGTATATTTAAAGAAGGATACTAAAAAAAGTTATTAATTATAATTTAGAATAGATATTAGATAACTAATTTTGTTTAGGATAATTTAAAAAGTGTATTAAGGAGTGATGTATAAGCTTTAAAGAAGGAAACTAAAAAAGTTATTAATTATTAATTTAAAATAAATAAGTAATTTTGTCTAGGATAATTTAAAAGTATATTAAAGAGAGATACTTAAACTTTAAAGAAATAAGTTTAAAGAAGACCACCAAAAAAGTTATTAATTCGTGATTTAGTATAGATAAGTAACTTTATTTAGGGTGATTTAAGATTATATCAAAAAGTGATGTATAAACTTTAAAGAAGTTTGTTTAAAGAAGGACATTGAAAAAGTTATTAATTAGTAACTAATTTTGATCAGGATAATTTAAGAGTGTGTTAAAAAGTAATTTTTAAGCTTTAAAGAAGTATGATCAGATAAGGATACTGAAAAAGATATCAATTAGTAATTTAGTATAGATAAGTAATTTTATTTATGATAATTTAAGAGTATGTTAAAGAGTGACGTTTAAACGTTAAGAAGTATGTTTAAAAAATGACATTAAAAAAACTATTAATTAGTAATTTAGAATAAAAGTAATTTTGTTCAGAATAACTTTAAAAGTGTGTTAAGGAGTAATGTTTAAACTTTAAAGAAATATGTTCTGAATACTCCAATGTCCTTCCTTAAACATATTTAAAATTTTTTAGTGACTTTTTAGATTTATTAAATATAGGAAAAGATTTCAATTTCAATTTCTATTCCTATTTGAATTGATTTTCTTTAATGTTTTCAATTTGTTTCAAGCTCTTTTTTATTTGTTCTATGTATACTTTGATTCCTTATGTCAAGATCACAAGTTATCTCTCCTTTGTATTATTATTTCTGTTGTTGGTTTGGTGATTGAATTCAAATATCACGTTATTAGATAGACATAACAGAAGCAAGAGTTAAGAAGACAAAGTTAAGGAGTATTTTCATTTCCAAAATATCTTTTCGTTTCATCTTTATTCTGTGGCTTATTATTTTGTGACTGTTTTCTATTTATTATTGTGACTTATTTTTGCATAAAACTAACAACAAAAATTCTCATATTTTCAGGTTAAAATTATAATAGAGAATATGGAATTATGAAAAAAAAAAGATTTGAGGAACTTAGCATTCTTTACTAGTGGTAAGTCTGACCTAGTGCAAAATTATTAAGTCTAACGCAGTGTAGAATTATTTTTCTTCTTCTTAAGAATTTGATGGAATATCTAATACAATTGTACATTTTTTGGTAGAATATTTAGGGGGATTTATATAATAAAAGAACATCTTATTTATGTTATGGGTAAGATTGCTTATTGCAAAAAAGTGTCATTTGATGTACGTGAGAGCATTGGAAATTATTGGTAGCAACATGTAAAAAAGAAAAAGGAAAATAAAGAGGATTATGATATAACTTTTGAAGATGATGAAGCACGGCAAGTATTGGACCAATAAAAAAGGAAAGATACTGTTGACATAGATTCTTATTTTCCTCCAAGAACTACTCTTGATTCTCAACCTAGTTTAAAAAGTATTTAGGTTGATAAGAATGTTGTTTTGTGATGTAAATGAGCATTAGCTAGGTAGTTCTATCAATTGTGTATTCCTTTAAATATTTTAAATTCACTATATTTTTAGGAAGCAATAGATATTACAATAACGATAGGTCCAAGATTTAAGGTACCTTTTTATTATGAGATTTGTATGTCTTTGCTCCAAGATTTGAAAAAGGAATGTCAATTAATTGTAGATACATATAAGCCTAGATAGGAATCAACAGAATGCACTATTATAGTAGATGGGTAGACTGATCAAAGACAATAAATCTTGATTAATTTTTTGGCTTATTGTAATATTGAAACAACTTTTATCAACTCCACTAATGATTCTGATATAGTAAAAAGTGTTGAATTATTTTTTGAAATTGTTGAGTAGGTTAGACCAAACATATCAGTTGGGTAGTTGTTATAATAAAAGTATAACATAAATCTCATTTTAAAAGATATTAATGGCATTGATCATATTTCTAGTCTTGCTTGTCATGCATCTAAGATCACATTTTTTGTGTATAATTATATTAATAATTTTCTTGGTTAAGAAAATAAGAAGATTTGGTTGTGATCATGCATCCTATAACTACTACGTTTGAACTACATTTATTACTTTAAAAAGTTTTTATGAATATAAACAACTACTTCAAAATTTAGTGACAAGTAAACAATTTTCAATTCCTAAGTTATCAAAGAATGTGAAAGGAAAAGAAAATATCTTTATTATTCTAGATAATAAATTTAAGGATGCCTATTTGATCATTGTAAAGATTATTGACTCCACTTATAAGGTTGTTGATGATTATTGACTAAGATGAGAAGCCATGTTTGTAGTATACATATGATGGTATGTATAGAGCTAGCAAAACATTATGAGTCTTGTTAAAGAGAAGGAGAATTTGTGTAAGTCTTATATAGATGTTCTTGATTAACGATGGGATAAACATCTTACTTGAATGATCCACTTTGTAGCTCACTTTCTCAATCCTTGTTGTTTATATAGTGAAGACAAGTGTATAAATGATATTATAGGTAGTCTCTTTGATTTGATTGAGGGCAAATAAATTTTTTCTACTGAAGAGTAATCATAAACAATAAATTAAATTAAATTGTATCATGAAGGTTTGGAGAATTTTGCTAGATCATTCACAAAGGGAGCACTTATGATGAAAAAATGCAGCCTGGTAAGTTTTTATACTTTTAATTCATCCTTTACTTATTAATAACATATTTATTTATTTCTCATAACTATTAATTTAAAACAAAAATGAATGGTAAAGATTATTCGGTGAAAGTGCTCCAATATTGACAAATTTTGCTATTAGATTTATAAGTCAAACAACTTTTGCATCAGGATGTAAATGTAATTGGAACATTTTTAAACATATTCATATAAAAAATGAAATCATTTGGAACATTAACGACTCAATTACCTTGTTTATGTTATTTATAATCTGAAAATAAAGAACAAGTATTTTATTGATTTTTTATTTTTCATTAATTTTATTTTTATTGTTGACTTATAATTTCTCTATTATGTATTTAGAATGCTTAGTAAAAAAAGAACATATAATCTAGTTGATATTGATTATATCGACCATACTGATTTTTAGATCAAAGAAGAAGAACTATCACTTGATCTTGATTATAATGAAAGATCTTGATCATAATGAACTTGAGAAGACAATTTATGAAGAAAATGCATTTAGCATGACAAATAAATTAAAAACATCTACTGATGGTTAATTTATATCTTATTATGATCATATTTAACTTAAAAATATAATGTATTACAAATTTACAATTGAGAATAATTTCATACATTACTAATTTTTAATTTATTTGAATGTAGTAGAAGAAATTGATGTAGATATTTTGGATAAAAATGTGGTTTACGAATCTTTAGTAGCTTTAGAGAATTTAAAACTTTTGACAATGATGAGACACAACCTCCTTCAGAAATACAAATTTGATTTTTATTGTTATTTTAAGTTTTATGTTAGATTTAGATTTAGTTTGAAATATTAGATTTGATTTAGTATTATTTTATTATATAATAATAAACATTGGTATATTCTTTTTATTTAAATAAAATATTATATTTTTACTTCTTATTTATTATGCACCAGTTTTAAATACCAGTTGAACCTTTAAACTTTAAATCTTTCTTTTGATTGGCTCGATATCTAGTCTAATTTTTAAAAAATTGAAAAAATAGAAACTAAAAACTAAAAGAAAAAGCTAAAAATCACAATAGAAAACTATTTATTGAATAAATAAATAAATAATTATCTAAACAATTTATTGAATAAATTGAACAATGATTCTCTAAATATTTTATTTATTTATTGAATAAATTGAATAATAATTCTCTAAACAAATAAAATCATGATAAAATAATTAAAAAAGGACATTCTTTAACTTTATGTATTAATTATATTTGATGTTTTAATACTAAAGATAAAATCCTTGAATAATTAATATGTAATTAAAATTATGATGAGATCATAATTGCGATATTCAATTTACATTTATATATTGTTCCTAAATGTTCCTAGTTAAAGTTTTATCAGGATGAAGTATTGTTAAAATGGTAAAACTAGCACAAATTATGTTTTTGTCTTATGAATAAAGTAATCAATCTCATAAATTAAAGTATGAAGATACTTAAACTAATATGTGAATGATTATCAGATAATAAGTCACTGAACTGATCCACCTATGAGAATCTCAAATGAAATATTACTTATGTGTTTGTAGATTTCCTCATGACGATGATTGTATAATTGATCCTTAAACATGAGATTACCAAGTTATCTCACGTGAAAATTACTGTTGTCCTAGGATAATTCAGTTGGTAGTACTTGGATGTAGTAAGAACGAACTATATGAAGATAGTTGAGTAAGTCAATAAAGGATTCGTCACTCTAAAATAATTAAAGAGAATATTCTACTTATCTTAATTAATAATGATTTATGAAATTCTCTAACCATAATGAATTGACATTTGAAAAGTCATTTTCAAATACCGGTTATAAATCAATTACTAATTAGTAAGAATAAACATGATTAGATCAAAAGAGTAGATACTATATTCATACTCTATCCAATTGAAATATTGGATGACGAAAGGATTAAATTATACATCATAACCATGCATGGACATATTAAGTCAAACCACTTTGACATTCCCGATATTTGGGTGATTATAACATATTGCTAGACATCAATCTTGACCTATGATTATAAATGATTTAATTAGAGAATTAAAGATAAATTAAAAGAAATTTTTATTTATCTAATTATAATTATGAATTATAATTAAAATTTATAATTATTACCAATATATTAGGTACATAATGGGTTACACATTAAAGAGTAGCTTGTCAAGAAAAAATCAGTTTAATTAAGTTGGACTTACTTATAAAGTTTGAGAAACTTTAAGGATCAAATATAAGATATTTTATTTTATTAAAATTAAGTTAATTATAATTAGAGTATGATTTAATTATAATTAAGGAATTTAATTTTAATAAAATTACAAAACCACCCTAATAGTTTTTCTATTAATGGGAAGAAAAGATAAAGGAGCTAGTACTCTTACATTCTTTCTCTCAAAGTTATCGAGAAGTTGTTCTGTGAATGCCATCAAAGGCTATGCAAGTAAACAACTTGTGATTGACAATTTGGAAAAGTTTTCAAAAGATTTCAACATGAACGTGAATAAGGTACAATTTTTTACTATTCGTATTCAAGTTAATTAATCATTAGGAGCCAATAGGAAACCGTTTAAAAAAAGTTTCGCTGCATCCGTGATTCAATCACGGTTGGCTTTCAACAATGATATAAGAGCCAGGTTTAATTGTTCATCTTGTCTTAGAGGCTTGATTCTTATTGGTATTGATATTGATAAAATTTTAAAGTTTTAAGAACTGGGTTGTGTTTATTCTTCGAGACTTTTCATGTTTTGCTTTCTAAATTTGATCATCACTTTGCTCACGTGTTCTAAACAATAAAATATCTGTTTTGAAAATGGTTTCCACGACTGCTCTTTCTTTTGATTTCTAAAAATTGGTTTTTATACCTTTATGTATGTTTTGCCGCCCCCTTATTGGAAATTGGTTTTCTCCTTTCATAGATATATGCGTGGATATTGGTTTCCAACACTTCAAACTCTGTGAAAACCAAAAGTAAAAGAGAGAGAGAAGATAACAAGATGCTTAGCTTGACGCGGTACCGTCCCAAGTTTCTGGTCAGGTTTACATGAATATTTGATGTCAGTCAACGCCCTTAAAATTTAAACTTCTGACAAAACGTAAAATAATTATGTTAAAATTATTTGTAAATCCAGGTCGTGAGTGGAGTCACAAGAACAGTTGTCTGGGGGAAAAAATGACTTTAACATTTCATTTAGCTAGTTTAAGATAACTTAACAAGGTCCCGTAGCTCAGTTGGTTAGAGCGTTGGTCTTATGAGCCGAAGGTCGCGGGTTCGAGCCCCGCCGGGACCATGTTTTTGTCCATAATTATAATATAAGACCACAGGCCGCCACTTGACGCCATTGTTAACTGGCAAAAAGCAGCCAGTCACAGAGGGTTCATAAATAGAACAAACGAGAGAATAGTTCGGACCCTATAATATATAAAAACACACAAATAAATAGCTATAACTTCAATTATAAAAAATGAAAATAACCATATGAAAAATAAATATAACATTTCTCATATATCATTTTTTTGGTTCACTATATTTTATAATAAATTCATTTTCACTTATCTATTTCAAAATTTTATGTATATTTAATATATAAAAAATTTTAAGAACATATTTTTATTAAACAATTATGAATTATGTTAATTACATGAACGTGTCATTTTTTATATACTATTTTTGGTTAACTTTCTTTTATAATAAATTTATTTTGAAGTCATTCATTTCAAAATGTTTAATATGTACGAATTTTTTAAAGACACTTTTTCAATAAACAATTATGAATTATATTAATTAAATAAACATGAAATTTCTCAAATATCATTTTTTGTTTCACTTTCTTTTAAAATAAATTTATTTTAAACTCATCCATTTCAAAATTTTATATACATTTAATAAGTAAAAAAAATTAAAACACATTTTTATTAGGCAATTATGAATTATATTAATTAAATGAATATGGTATTTCTCTTAAGCCATTTTTTAAGTTTACTTTCTTTTAAAAGAAATTTATTTTAAACTTATTCATTTTAAAATTTTACGTATATTTATTATACGTTTTTTTAATTTATTTTAAAAAATAAAATAGATTTAAACACCGGTCCCAAGTTCGACTCGATCCATACAGTAGTTAGCGTCGAGAAGCGAACCCACGAACTTCAAGGAAATGGATTGTGTTTTTAAGTAGCACAACTAGCAGTCACCTGAGGCGTAATGGATTGCGTTTTCTAGTGTGACAACTGCCACTGGGACTTGAGGTATAAGATTCAAAAGGTAAGGAGTTAATTTTTTAAACGGTTATAATTAAGCAATTAAAAAAGGTCATAATAATAATTGATTTGTTAATTATTAAATTTAGTTAATGTAAAATTAACTTGATTAAAGGATGGATGAAATTTTGTTGGTTTGATATTAATAAATAAGAATGAAGACTAAAACTCCTAAAAAACAAACACAAATATAACGTACCCTATTATACAAAGACTCCTCGCTTTATAAGAAATGATTACACATCAGAAGCTAAAGGCAGCCTTAGCATATTAAATTTGAACATGCATGTTTATAAAGCACAAATATTGTCAGCTTTTACTGCTTTCTGACAAGCAAGTCGGAAATGTCAAATGAAAGGAGGGGTGAGACTAAGTTGTTGATGATCCCAGGCAATGATCGTCCAAAGGAAACTGTTCTGGTGGAGCAATATACAGTATCAGATTAGAGCTCGATGGTACCATGTGGTCACACACTATGAAGATTTACGCGAAAGAAACTGGAAAACTAGTTGAAACTCGAGGCCGGGCTACATGGATTGGAGGTATTAATGATCTTTACCTACTTGGCATCATAGCTTTCATCTGTCTAATTTATTGACTGGTACCTCCCCTGCCAAACTTGTTCACTCTATTTATTTATGGTTAAGCTTCATTATGGTTTCAGTAAAGTATATGTCGACTATGCATCGATTTAGTAGGTTGATGCGTGGAGGCCACTTAAAAACTTTATTTACGCTTGAAGCTGAATTAACTTTAGTACTTGAAAGTTTTGTCAAAATCAAATCCATGCTTGATAAATCACAATCAAGCTACAGGCTTTAATAAGCTGCAAGAAAAAAGGAGTTGGTACTACTTATAGCCATCAGAACAGTCGAGGATTTGAGAGAAATATTGATGCAGGGTGTTCTTTGGTAATCAATGAGCCTGGCCCATATCATAGCTGTTCGGCCACTCATCCGAAATGAATGGAACTGGTTTCAAGTAAATGCAACACAAGAAGAAATGCTGTCATGTTTCAGTGTTCGTTTTGAATGGAACTGGTTTTAAGTAAATGGAATATAACAAGAAATGCTGTCATGTTTCAATGTTTGTTTTCTAAATTATGATGATTAAGAATTAAGAAAGGTCATAGCAAAGAAGACTGGGGTTCGGGCTGGTAGAAGCTGCTCGGCCATGAGCAGATCGGAGATGAAGATTGCAATCCTATCCTATTCAAACCTGCTTCCACTGGGAATGGAGGTAGTACGAAGCTTCCCATTCCAATTGTCTAGAAGTTCCTGGAGATTCAAGTAGCAAGCTTGTTAAATGGGCGATTAGCTTTGTACTCGCGTTTTTTGTCCGACTGGAAAACAGGTGCATAATGTTGCAATATTCAAAACTTGAAAGGCTTGGAGCCCCAAACCATTGGGAGGGTGAAACCTTTTGACTGTGAACGTGGGATTTCTAATTTTAATGTAACAATATGAATTTAGCTAATCAAACGGTAGTCTAACTGAAAAGATGATAGATTCCTACTCTCGTTGAAGTTCAGCATCTTTTCCTGTAAAATCTAAATTTAAGGACCCACAAACCGGCATGTCCTTCTCGTGCAAAAACAATGGAATATATAGATGAGACAGGCAGACGCTATTAAGCTGAATCATGCAATGCACTACTAGATACCTATCTGTCAAAGGGAAGCTACATTAAGCTAACTATGTGGGCTAGATCTCTTAACCTTTAGAGTATCACTTACGAAAAGGACATTTTACCACAATAGTATATCAGTCACCATCTCAATTGAAGCCAAGCCCGGAAGAATCCAAACCCTGTTATAGAACCTATATACCATAGAGCTAAGTGTCATTTTAAGTTGTATTGATGTTGACGATAGTAGATTCAAAATCTTCGACATTGCTTTCGCACCAAGAAGACCCAGGTTGCGGAGGAATATAGAGATCAAGGTTTGGTAGTCCCTCTAAATGATAAGCTAAGATAAACATAGCAGGTGGGGCTATTAAAGTTAAAGTGGAGTAGAATCTACAGGAGGAGCCATGAGGGGAGAACAGGGGAAATGAGCATAACATCAATGATGGAATGCCCATATGAATAGTACCAAAAATGGTGGCACTTGCCCTTCTGTCTTTGGTCCCCTACACAAAAATATCCGAGTGCTTAAAAACATTGCTTCTGTCTAGCTGGAACTTTTTCTATAAGAAGAGCATAAAACCCTAAAAACCAAAATCTTGGCTTCAATTGAGATGGTGACTGATATAATATAGGGTAAAATGTCCTTTTCTCAAGTGATACTCTAAAGGTTAAGAGATCTAGCCCACATAATTAGCTTAATGTAGCTTTCCCTTTGACAGATAGGTGTATATATATATATATATATAAGCTTATTCAACTTAAGAAGATAATTCTGCCTTCAGCGTTCTTTCTTTTTTACTACTTGAGAAGGGAAGTCTAGGCAGGGCAATATTACTAGGGAGACCAGAAGAACATAGCAGTTCATGAAGCAAGTTTTGCAACTAGAAAAAAATTCTGCACATAGTTGAAGTCACACCAATTGTTTTCAACAAACTATTTCGACGGTATATGGAAAGTAACTAATCATTGTATGCTCCCAGAAATCCAAGCAACGATAGACATGTCAAAAGATAAGTTATTCTTTCAATGCTCGCAGATTAAAGGATGTTGATGAGGCAAGGAAAACAGTAAAGCTACAAATGAACCGTCAAGGAAAGAAACCTGCTTCTTCCTGTCTTTTCCTTCTTCTTCTACATGAAAGGAATTGACCCTCACTAAACAAGGGAAAAGAGAAAAGACTCCCCTCTTACGATTCTCTGCTGTATCTTCCAAGTTTATATCTTTCAGAAAAGGTCATTAAAACCAGCTCTAAAAACAACTACGCATAGGATTGTCATAGACTACTCTGCTGCAAGATTCGAAACATCTATGATTTTGGGGAGCTTCATTTTGTAAAACATCCTTTTAAACATGCCACATTACAACTATCAGGTATGCTGAAATTGAGCAAAACATGAAATTTTCCATTGAGGAAGTGTTTGAGCTTCTATCACTAATTCTTGAAATGAACATAAAACATCAACATTCAAAAGTCTAGCACATAAAAGCATGTCAAGATAACATGAGCCTGAAGCCCAACCTTACATGGAATGGAAACAAATCAAGCTACTTGGACATGATAATAATACATTTGACAGAAGCTACACAAACCGAGGATCGAAAAAACCTGAGAATATCAACTCAGATCTCTCTCCTCACGCGGTATTTGCCATTGAATTGTACCAAAAGTGAACGAAATATCTCCTCCAAACTAGTCTGATATTCATCTTTCAGCTCCAACATAAGCTTAATGTTGTCCTGCAAGAAAAACGTCGCAAAGAAAACATGTTCAAAATGAATAATGAAATAGGAAACAGTAAAAAAAAAGGACTAAGTTGAGACGGGAGTTTTAGCAAGAGCACATGTAAGAGGAGATATTCGTGGTTTTCGGTCAATGGCGAGAATCAGAGGAAGCAGATGACGGTCTGTTGTGAATACCGCCGTGCTCCTCTTCTTCGCCTTGAATTCGTGCTGGAATGCGGAAACCGGATAATCCGAATCCAATGCCTGAGATCCCTGATTGGTCTTGCTGGTGATGAACTTGTGACATTTCATGATGAGAATGACGATGATAAGCGACCGTGATTGCAGGATCCATCCAAGCACGAATTGAAGGCGTGTTACTGGACTGAAGGGGTCCCCTCTGAGTAAATAACTGGTTTTGGCCAAGCACTGGCTGCAACAGTGGTGGCGGCAACGGCGGTGTGTTGAATATGAATCCTCCACCGCCACCACCAATACCACCATTATTAGCATCACCAGCGTTCCAAGCCACCATTCTTTGATGGTTCTCCGACCACAAACCGGAAGAGCCGTCGAAACCGAGATCACTTTGAGCCGCAGTTCCCGAGAAGAACACTTGATGTTCACTCTGAGTATGACCATGGTGTGGTAATAAAATTGGCTCTTGAAATGAATGGAGTGAGAGTCGTAGATCTTGCGCTTGACTGCTTGTTCTCGACAGCAAATCTGGTGAGTAACTTTGGAACTGTATAGGAGACGTTGATGTCTCCATCGACGCACCCACTGGGAAAAAAGACTTGATAGTATCGGCTATGGAATCGGAGTCTAATGATGGTGGAAGAAAACTGGAAGGGTTGTTCTCCGACATGGGTTGTTGCTGCTGCTTGTTTGGGACATCACTTGACACTACTACTGTTGTTGATTGTGTCGTTTTTGGGGGCTTTATAGTGGCTGTTTGTTTCCTGTTACTAACAGTGGCAGGACTAGCAATATTCTGCATCGAAAAATGATACTCTCTTTGATTCTCATTGCTTGTGAGCTCTTCTTCTTCTTCATGTTGTTGTTGAATGGTTCTTGTTTTCGTGGAAGACGTATTGGTGGCAGCGGTTGTTCGGTCCCATGTGGGTAGCTCGGCGAGCTCGTCGATGGCGGTCTTGGCTTTCTTGATGAGCCAGTCGACGGCCTTGCTTGGTCGGTCGTAGCCGAGACGGTCCTGGACGTCGTAGAACTGAATGGCGGTGTGAGCTGAGAGACGGACTCGTCGGTCTCTGGGGCCTTTGGCCGTGCAGACCTTGCTGTGACGGTCTTTTCTGCCTGTGGAGCGCACAATGTGGCCTCCTTGGACCTCCACGATCTCTCCCCTTCCACTCCTTAACCCAAGTCTCGACGATGTTGTTGCTTGGCGGTGGTTGTCTCCCATTTTCCTTGCATATTCGATGCTCTGCTCTGGAAAGGTTGAAGAAGAAGAAGGAGGTGTGAGGTAGGATCTTTTGCTGTGAAGTTGATGATGAGAGGGTTGTTGCTGTTGTATATCTAACCCTTGAAAGAAGTAACGGTTTTGGTGCTGTTGGTTCAGTTGGGGTTCTATGTTTGGGAAGTATTGACGACAGTGATTCTCTTTAGGTAAGAGGCTGGGGCGATCATCTTGTTCTCCGTCACTGTCTAGCTCTACATGTCTCGAATTTAGGACTATGTTATCCTTTCTTTGCGGATCCAGACTCAAGGTTTGATGCCTTTTGTGTTCCAGCTTTTAAAGGAGGACAATTTTGATTCAGTAAAGGCTGGTAGTTGTTCCTTTACTGCTACTATGCTCTTGCTGCTTCCTAATCTCTTCTCGTTGCTTGTGTAACATTTGCCACCGTTGTGATAATACCTGATACTGCTGCCTCTCCCAAAAGCCTCTGCCATTCAGTATTTCCACTTCCATGACACCCACAACCTAAAACTGAAAACCAAGCCTAAGCAGAAAGCAGCTCTGTTGCTGCCTAGCCATGCTATCCCATTTCCTCTCTCTCTTCACTGTTGGTTTGGTAATTGGGCTTTTTAGGTCCTTGGCACTTTTCACCAAATTAAATAGAGATGCAAGCTTTCAGACCCAACAACTAAAAAAAACACAAACGTTATCACTTATCACATACCGCTGATCTAGGGAATTCTGCTGCAAGTTGCATCACTTTCACGAGCTCCCCAGTGAGAGAGAGAGGGGGGGTAGAGAGCGGCAAGTATAGTGGAGGTACTACAGGGAAGAAGAAGAAGAAGAAGAATACTTCTTTGATTCAATCCTGGGCCTATTGGAAGAGGCTTTGATGGTGATGCCAGTGTTTGGTCAGGAAGGAAATTAAAGATTCACTGCCTTTGTACACATCACACACAATACAAAGGCCGCAAGAAACAAAAAACAAAAGAAAATTATAAAAACCCTTTTCGCATTCAACCAAAAAGCGTCCCAAGTTTCTATCTTTAACCGCTCTCTCTTGTCAAAGACAAATCTTTACTGTTATGTTATGTGAACACTGAGCATGTTTTTACTACTTGGCCAGAAGTTCCAACTTCTAACCGTAGTTACCGTTTCACCACTCGATTAGAATAGAATGGCAGCCTCTGGAATCTGGATGCTTTTGCTTTGATGCCCGATGGATAGATTAACATCCTTCCTTTATATGCCAACATCATCACGTCTTCTGAAAGCGACCATTCTCTCCTTAGACCTATTCTCTCACTCTCTCTAATTATCTCTCTAAATTAAACCCAAAAAATAGAAAAGAAGAAGAGTATTTCTCTCTTTTCTCCCTCAAAAATCCCTTTTCAGTCTTCAGTCTCAAGCCCATCTTTTTCACTCCTGTAACATGGCATCTTAAGGGTCTGCCTATGTTAATGTCTCCCATATTAGATAAATAGTGATCTTTGTGCATTTTTTCTGATTTTAAAAATAATAATAGTATTTTATTTAGTATGCATTCACCATTGTATTTAATCTAAGATAATAAACTTACTATTATGTAAGCAATACTAAATACAATTAATTAATAATAATATGTTAATGATAATTAATTCCATGTAAAGTGTTGGACCAATTATTCTTTACACATTGACACTTTTTATTTATCTTTACATATACTCATAAAAAGTCAAAAACTCACTCAATTTAAGTTACTGTTATTTTTCTTAACAAAGACAAAGAG